>CAUYLG010002154.1:0-74035 GCA_963573385.1 Cacajao melanocephalus | reverse complement strand
AAAGAGGGAGAGAGAACAGGATTCTTGTTCTACTGCCCAGGCTAGAATGCAGTCTAAAAATGGGTATTAAAAACCTCTATTATGCCAATAATTGTGTTTAACAATGGAGACAGGAAGGAATAAGAGATGAAAATAACCAACAAGCAGCCAACCGATATTTTTAATCCTGAAAGTAATACATTATTTTTCATTGCTCTCTGACAGGTATACATATAGTTAGCAAAAACAAAAAGAGAGTTGAACACTTTTTTTGCAAAGCATTGCAAATAAAGCAGAGGATAATCATAGTAAGGCAACATAGTGCAATGGATTTAACTAGATCTAGTGTCAAATTTGTATCCCATGAATTATTAAATGAATAGCTTTAGGGAATTAACATCTAGGAGAATCTAGGGTGCCCCTTTGTAAAATAAAATGTTAATAATATTTCCTGCCTTACAAGGTTATTGTGAAAATTAAATTAGATCATGGATATGAAACATACACTCACCTGCATAAAAAATTCTCACTAAATAAGAGCCATTTGCTGTCATTGTGGTGGTGGTGATGGTGGTGATGGTGATGGTGGTGATGGTGGTGGCGGTGGTGGTGGTGGTGGTCTTCCTTCTCCTCTTTCTTCTTATGCAATAGGAGACAATGAAACAGGGATTCCAGAGAAGAGGAAATGGGAAGTGGTCAGAAATAGTCTTCTTAAATATGTGGCTTAGCAAAATTTTGTAGAATTTGAACATCTGAACATGGTAGGAAAAGAAATTCCAGGTGGAAGGAACAGTATGAAAAAATAAGATACGTCACTGACTCAAATTTTGCTCAGAAATTCAGTGTGAATTTTATCTTTATGAAAACCAAAATAAATTTTCAGTGGCAACTTTTTTTTGAATATATTTGGGAAAAGAAGCTTGTTGAAAATTACTTCTGTTCCCCTTTAAGTTGAGAAAGTCAGGCGAGCATAGTAAGTTACTTAAAACAAAGAACCCCGTTTCTACAGTCCGCATTATAAAGAAGGGCTCCATACTTTCCAGGAACTGAGACAAGTGCAAAGGGAATAATTAACTAGACTTTGCTCTCCTCTACTTTAGGAAAAATGTATGTTATCAAACATCAATCACTGATGCCATTTTTTGCCTTTAAACATATTCTGGAATTATGATTAAATAATTGTATCTTCAATTATCAGTGCTAAAGTGGAAGTTATCTGCATTTCACCCCTCTAACCTTGAGAAATCTAAAGGGTATTTTCTGGTTAATGTAACTACTTCTTTGAAAAATAAAATTTACTTGGCCCCCAGGCCTTGTCAACATAAAAGAGTTTGGTTCAAATAGTTACTTCAGAGTGACCATAATATGATTCATTTGTTTACACTATTCCTCCTCTTGATTTTTCCTAATTGCTGAAATGAGATGCACATGTTCTTTCATAAATTCATTAGTCTTTTGAATACAACATTCTATCAGAAGGCACTAGTTAAGCTATTAGCTTCAAAGGTACATAGAAGGGCAAGAGAGATAACACTAAATATTTAGTAATGGTGATAAACTGTACAGTCTTCAGAATGATTGCAAAATTGAGGTCATGCATCTAAGAAATAAGAATAGTTTGATAGTGACTTTCAAAATAATGCAGATTATTCTAAAATCGAATAATGCAAAAAGGTGCTGAGGTTGCAAAAATATTAAATTAATTAGAAAATGAAACCAATAAGGCCAACTACCTGTATGGACCACATATACACTTTCTTTCTCTTCATGTCACAAGCATTTCTTTTGCCACAGGAATATATTTTCCTACTAAATTACCACTATCACACATACATATCTGGATTTTGACATTTCCCCAACTCTTGCTGACTTTTTAAAGAAGAGAGATAATGGAATTGTTATTCCCTGCCAAGAACTGAAATAATTTTACTTCAGGAGTCTTCATGGAGCTAAAATGATTGTTTTTCTTTTCCATCTCCCTCATAGATAGTAAATTGCTGGGTTTATAACTTTGAATCCAGTGTCGATTTCCAGCCCAATAGATAATTCTTCACTCAGTCCCTTTTCTAAGCCTGCTTCAAACTACTCCAGTACCTCACATGGCTTCTATAAATTTTTGTAGAGCTTTGGAAAACTGAAATCAGCTACAGATTAAAAACTTGGCATTTCATTATTCTGGTTGTTTTACCAGTGCAGTTCAACCCTAAAGTTGTTATCATTTAGGCATCCCAAACCTTTGAATTGACTTCATCATTTTTGTAAGTTATAATGCATGTCAAATATGCAGAAAAGTACAGAGTTATATTACAATCAATCACCATTTTATCAAGTATAAAGATTTTGAAATATTTGAGTGAGAACTTTTCCTAATGAAACATTGCAGAGATTAATTGTAATTATGCTCATCATAATCTTTATACATTAATTTATTTTATTCTTATGAATAGTTTACTCATAATATGAATGTTTACATTAGTGTCTTACAATATATTAGGCACTATGCTGAGTGCTTTACATGTATTAATTTATTTAATACCCAAATCTCCTCATAAGGAAGGCACTATTATCCCATTATATAAATATAGAATCTGAGACACAGAGAAAAACAAGTTACTTGAATGAAGTTTATACAGCTAGTAAGTGACAGAGTTAGGGATTTACCAGGTTATACACACTGTTTTCTTAAACAGTATGCATCACTGCCTCTCAGAAATAATTTATGTTTTTTCTATTCATCTATTGAACGGTTAAGTTGGTTGCACTGTTTCAATACGTATTCTAAAGCTCTTGCATATATTTACGTGCACATGTAATAGATGTTATATTGGTTTTCGATGACAAAATACCACACACTGGGTGGCCTAAACAACAGAAATTTATTTTCTCACTATTCTGAAGGCTAGAAGTCCAGATCAAGGTGCTGGTAGGTTTGTTTTCGCCTGAGGCTTGTCTCCTTAGCTTATAAATGGCCAGCTTCTCACTATAGCCACACAGTGTCTTTTTTTCCTGAGCTCATATATCCCTGTTGTGTCCCTGTGTGTCCAAATTTCCACTTCTTACAAGAATACTTGTCAGATTAGATTGGAGCCCTCTCCAAGGGTCTAATTTTAACACAATTGCCTCTTAAAAAGCTCTATCCCCAAATATACTCACATTCTGAGGTTATGGGGATTACAGCTTCAAACATGCATTTAGGGCACAATTCAGCTCACAAAAGTTGTGATATAGTATTTTTTTTTGAATATAGCAAAGAAGGAAATTGATGAACACTAGGGAATACACATACTCATTTTTATTAGGTGTTGACAAATTGCTCTTCAGTCTTCAGATTGGTTCTACAAATTTTCATGCCCACTAGCAGTATAAGAGAGTTGTTTTTTTGTTTTTGTTTTTGTTTTTTTTTGTCTGTATCTGCCCCAAAATGTGGCAAGGTCATACCTTTAACTTTTGCCACATTGATGACTATGAGATATCTCAATTCCTAATTTTGTAGTTCTCTGTATATTAACAAAATTGTGCATGTTTCCTGGGTTAGTAGCCTTTCATGTTTCTTCTCTTGTGAATTGCCTCTTCTTATTATTTGGCTATACTTTATTAGCTTATTTAAATTTTTAAATCACTTTACATGAACTCTGTGTATATTATGTATACCGATTATTTTCAGTTACATACATTGCAAATATCTTCTTCAAGTCAGTACTTATAATTTAGCTTCGTGTATCATGTCTTTTGCCCTAAAGACAATTTCAATTTTCATGTTAAATTAACAATTTTTCTTTTTTGACACGAGCCTTTGGGGTCTTATTTACAAATATTTCCCTGCTCAGTTATACTAAAGATAGAATCTTATATTCTATTCTGCATTTTTATAACTGTGTACTTTTCAATTTTCAAATTTATCTAGAGTAGAGAGGTTATGGTGTGATTTTAAAATTTTACATTTATGTCTCCATACTGAGTGTGGACTGTGTCAGCATATGTTATTTATGGTTCATCCTTTCACAACTGATTTCCAATGCCACTTCTACTAGATACCAGATGTCCATATAACAGCTAACAACCATTGTGCTTATGCTATGTGTTAGTAATTGTGATTATACCACTTAATCCTCATTACATTTTTATGAAGTAGATATTCAGCTTTTGTCTTCCATAATTAAACAAACTGATGTAAAGAAAGGTCAAACATTTTCCCCAGTGTCAGCCACACAATCACTAAGTAGAAGTGGTAGTATTTGAACACCAGTAGTTCTGGCTTACAGAGATTATACTCTTATAATTATTCAATGACACTTCTTTTATAAATGCATAACACACTTTCTGAAGTTTACATTTTGCCCATTGATTCATTTGATTATTATTGGGAAAAATCACATACATTAAAAAATTTTAATATTTCATACTTATTTATTTCAATAGGTTTTGGGAGAACAGGTGGTGTATGATTACATGGATAAGTTCCTTAGTGGTTATTTCTAAGATTTTGATGTACCCATCACCTAAGCAGTGTACACTGTATCCAATATGTAGTTTTTTTTTTCCTTCACCTCCCTCCTACCTCACCCACTGAGTCCTACAAGTAAAATATCTCATTCTTATGCTTTTGTGTCCTCATAGCTTAGCTCCAACTTAGAAGTGAGCACATATGATGTTTGGTGTTCCATTCCTGAGTTAATTCATTTAGAATAATTGTCTCCAGTTTTATCCAAGATGAAAGAGAATGGAGAATGCTATTATTTCTGAGAATGCCATTATTTCATTTCTTTTCATGGCTGAGTAGCATTTCATGGTATATATATCATTTCCTTCATCCATTTGCTGATTGATGGGCATTTGGGTTGGTTCCATATTTTTACAATCACAAATTGTGCTGCTGTAAACATGCACATGCAAGTGATCTTTTTCACATAATGACTTTTTTTCTCTGGGGAGATATCCAGTTGTGGGGTGGCTGGATCAAATGATATCTCCACTTTTAGTTCAGAAATCTCCACACTGTTTTCCATAGTGGTTGTACTAGTTTACATTCCCACCAGCAGTATAGAAGCGTTCCCTTTTCACCACATCCATACCAACATCTATTATTATTACTTTTATTATAGTCATTCTTGCAGGAGTAAGGTGGTATTGCATTGTGGTTTTGATTTGAATTTCCCTGATACTTAGTGATATTTAGCATTTTTTTTATATGTTGGCCATTTGTATATCCTCTTTCAATAAACGTCTATTCATGTCCTTAGCCCACATTTTGATAAGATTGTTTGCTTGTTTCTTGCTGATTTGAGTTCCTTGTAGATTCTGGCTATTAGTCCTTTGTCAGATGCATAGTTTGCAAAGATTTTCTCCTACTTTGTGGGTTTCTGTTTACTCTGCTATTTTTTTTTTTTTTTCTGTGCAGAAGCTTTTTAGTTTAATCAATTCCCATCTATTTACCTTTGTTTTTGTTGCATTTGCTTTTGGGTTCCTGGTCATGCAAATCACATAGTTTTAAGGACTTTTGCTTTCTAATGTTTTGATATTTGGTAGGGCGAACTTCCCCATCTTGTTTGTTTTCTTTAAAAAATACATAAATTATTGTTAGCAATTTGTTTATTTTAAATTCAGCTTCTTAAGTTTCATTAAATCCCACCTAGAGTTTTGTTGCAAGAAAACTGTGCTACTAGATCAACTTTTCGGCCATTAACATCAATATAATATTAAATTTTTTTATAGTAGAACATGCTAAAATATTTATTTTAAGGTACAATTTCATGTCTTCATGAAATACTCTCTATCAAGTTATTGCATATTAAAAAAAAAGATTTAATCCTAAGAAGTGTAATTTCCTGGTTGCTAATTTTAATGGGAATTTTGTAATGTCTATTTCTAATTGGTAGTTAAAATATATGAAGAATAATATTGATTATGTGATGGTCTTCTTTGCATATAACAAATTTAATGGATTTTTAGTAACTTTGTTTCTATAGTCTAGGATTTTCTTATGTAGACAATCAAGTCATCTATAAATTAATAACTTTTATATCCTTTACAAACCCCTTGTAGTACTTATTTCTTTTTCATATCTTATTCCACAAACTAGGAAATCCATTACTATCATGAACTGAAGTGATGATAGAAGGCATCCTTGACTTGATCCTGACTTGTAAAGGACAGCTTTTAAAGAAATAACACTACACATAATATTCATTATAGGTTTCTAATAGACACACATTTGAATTACAGAAACTCCTATAATCCTAGTTCTCTATGATTTATTATACAGGCTCTATTAATGATTATGGTTATTTTCTCTAGCTTTATTATGAATGGGCACTAAATTTTCAATTTTAGTAATTGGTTTTCTAATATAAAATCATCCTCACAATGCCTGGTTAGATAATAATTTATTATGATGCATCCTATTTTTCATGCATTCTTAAATATTAATCTTTTATTGAGGATTGTTTTATATATATATTCTAATTAATGAGATAGGCCTGTAATTTTTCTTTATTGTACTGTCTCTGTCAAGTGTCAGTTTCAAATTATTCCAGTCTTATAAAATGAATAAGGCAGGTTTTCTTTTTTAGTTTTGCTAGAAAAGTTTGGATTACGTAACAATTGTCTGTTATATGAACACTTGTAGAAACAGATCTATAAAATTCCTTGGGTCTTGTACTTAGTTTGCAAGGATATGTGAAGCAGGTTGGTGGTGTAGTTTTAGAACAGATTGATTATGTGACGGTTATGGAAAATAATTATAAGCAATGACAGTATTCAATAAAAATAAAAGCTTAATATTTAAAATAATAATAAAAGCAGAAAACATCTGAGAATATTTTTCTAGAACAGAATAATGTAAAAACAAACATTAGGGCATGAGTAGAAACAAACATTGATCTAGCTCACTTGCTATCATCATTATGAAATTGTTCAACTAATCGCTAGTTGAGAAAAGTTAATTTTTCTTCCGCTGTTTTACAATTTTTCCCTTTTCACAAACTTGTTATAATCTGTAATTCTGAAGTGAAGGAAGTACTAATCAAAAAACTATCACTGTGAAGCAAGGTGGCCAAATAGAAGCCTCCACCAATCATCCTCCTCATAGGAACACCAAATTTTAACAACTAACTACACACATAAAAGAACTGTCGTTAAGAAAGAAAAATCAAGTGAGCAATAACAGTACATGCTTTTTACTTTACGTCACTGAAATAGGCACAGAAGAGAGTAGCAAAGACAGTTTTGAATTGTTGAAGCCACCTCTCCCCCACCACACCAGCAGCTGTGTGGCATCAAGAAAGAGTCTGTGCATGTGGGACACAGAGCACGCAGCAACTGGGGAACTTAGTGATATGGCTCCAATGAGTGGAGTGGTTTTAAGGAGCAGAGAGTTTAATAGGCAAGAAAGAAGGGAGAAGAAAAAAGGAAGAAGCTTCCCTATACAGAAACAGAGGGAAGGGGGCTCTAAAGCCCAGAAAGGAAACCCTGAGTGCGTTGGAAACCAGCCAGTTATATGAGGAGGCTGGAGGCAGCAGTGTCTCATTTGCATAGGACACAAGGGATTGGTTTGACCAGGCATGTTATTCAAGCAGCCCGCAAAAACATTGGCCCTCCCATCCTAGCCTTTTAATATGCAAATGCAGGGTGCCATGCTATTTTACACAGGTGGGGCTATGTGAGGGCAGCCATGTGGCCAGGCACCTGCGGGGGCAAGAGAACAATGGTGGGAATTGCCCTGTTTGGGTGGATCCAGTTTCTAATGGCCAGAATTTACATATTAAAAGGTTGTCCTGCTAGACAAGAAAGGTTTTTTGGAGCTGCTTTAAAAGAGACAAAAACTTCCCAAGGACCCCTTTTCCTCTCTATCTACCTAGAACAATTTCTTAATAACTCCTATAACATTAGTGTTAAACTCAGTGCTGCCCTGTTGCAGTGGAGAGCAAAGCGATGCTGGCTCAGTCCATGCCCACACACCAAGGGAGCATTTGGACCAGCCCTAGCCGGAGGAGAATCACCCATCCCAGCACTCAGAACTTGAATTCAGGCAAGCCTCAGCACTACAGGCAAAAGTACTCTGGGGTCCTAGGTATACTTGAATGGCAGTTTAGGACACAAGGACTGCAGTTCCTAGGCAAGTCCCAGTTCTGAGCTGAGCTGAGAGCCAGTGAACTAGGTTGGCACGTGACATAGAGAGACACCAACTGGCCCAGCTAAAAGAGGGCTGGCACCATACCTCTCCCAACCACAGGTAGTGTAGCTGGCAGCAATGAAAGTGTTTCCTTCCTTCTGTTTGAGGAGAGAAGAGTGAAGAGTAAAGAGGACTTTGTCTTGCATCTTAAATAAGAACTCAGCCTACGATAGGATAGGGCACTGGTCAGAATCTTGAGGCCCCAATTCCAGGCCCCAACTCCCAGATATGGTTTCTAGACACATCCTGGGCCAGAAGGAAAACTGCTGTTATGAAAGAAAGGACCCCGTCCTGACAGAATTCATCACCTGCTGCCTAAAGATCCCTTGGGCCCTGAATAACTAACACTGATATCCAGGTAGTATGCCATGGGGCCTTGGGTAAGACTCTGCCATGTGTTGGCTTTAGGTGAGACCTAGCACATTCCCAACTATGGCGGCTATGGTGACAGACTCCTTCTCTTTGAGAAAAACAGGGGAAAAGTAAAGGGAACTTTATTTTGCACCTTAGATATCAGCTTGGCCACTGTGGGGTACAGCAAAAAGCAGGTTCTTGGGGTCCCCAGATCCAGACCTAGGCTCCTGAACACCATTTCTAAAACTGTTTTGGGCCAGAAGGGAGGCACTGCCCTGAAGGGTGAGTCCCAGGCCTGGCAGTGTTTACTACAAGCTGACTGAAGAGCCCCCGCACCTTAAGAGAACATTAGTGGTGGCCTGGCAGAACATCCTACAGGCCAGTGGTGGTGGTGGCCACTGAAGAGGGACCTCTGACTGTGGAAAGGGGAGAGAAGAGGAGAAAGGATTTTGTCTTGTGGTTTGAGGGCCAGCTGAGCTGCAGTATAATAAAACAACTCGTAGATTTCTAAGGTTTTTTTTACTCTAATCAGTGGCTCCCAGACAGTATTCTGGACCTGCCTGGAGCTAAAAGAATGCACTACCCTGATGGGAAGGATGCACACCTGGCTGGCTTCCCCATCTACTGTCAGTAGAGACCTAGGGCCTTGAGTGACCAGAGGCAGTAGCCAGACAGTGGTTATAGAGTGCCTTGGGCCAAACCCAGTGCTGTGTATGCTTCAGCTGTGACCAAGTGCAGTATAGTGATAGTGGCCACAGGGGTACTTGTGTCACACCACACCTAGATTTAGTAAATTTAAGTGGCTCGGCACAGAGAGAGAGACAGAGAGAGAGAGAGAAAGAACGAGAGACAGAGATTGCATTTGTTTGGGGAAAAGTAAGGGATGAGAACAACAGTCTCTGCCTGGTAATCCAGAGAATTCTTACATTCTTCCAGGTCTTATCCAAGATGACCAAGGTGGTGAAGTGGAAATTTTGCACAGGATTTTGTCAGCACGTTGTCAGCAACCGTCTCTATTTTGAAACTGTCCCTATTTTTTGTTAGTCACTGCCTCTTTCTGCTTCTGTACAACAGATAATTGCTTACTAACTGGAAAACCTTTAAGAGAAACTGCCGCGTTGTCTAAAGCCTGCTGCGTTGCCTAAAGTCTTGAGTTACTTCTCCTTCTCCTTACCTATAAAAACTGTGTACTATTCTAAGCCAGGGTCCAGACTTTTGGGTGAAAACCCTTCTGGGCACGCCGCCGTAAGAAAGTGTGTTCCTCCAATCCCCTGAGTGCCGCGTGGGTTTTTTGTTGGGTAAGATTTTCCAGAACAGTGGTACCTCTATGCATCTGCAAAAATCACAGTGCTATTGGGCTTGGGGCCCAAGTCTCTTCAAATTCATGGAAATCCATCCTAACAAAGACAGTCACAAAGAAGCCTAGACTGTGAACATTAGAATAAATATCTAACTCTTTGATGTCTGCACACAGATGAACCACTACTAATATCAAGACAATTCAGGAAAAAAAATGACCTCACTAAATGAACTAAAGAAGGTACCAGGAACCAATCCTGGAGAAAGAATGGAGTACTATTCAGCCATAAAAAGAATGAAATCTAGTCATTTGCAACAACATAGATGGAACTGGAGATCATTATGTTAACTGAAATAAGACAGGCACAGAAAAACAAACATCACATGTCCTCACTTAGTTGGGGTATCTAAAAATAATAATAAAAAAATAACCTCATGGAGATAGGGAGTAGATGGATGGTTACCAGATTGGGGGAGATAGTGGCATGCTGAGAGGGTAGTGGGGATGGCTCATGGGTACAAAAAAATAGAAAGAATGATTAAGACATAGTATTTGATAGCACAACAGGGAGACTATAGTCAATAATAATTTAATTGTATATTATAAAATAACAAAAAGTATAATTGGATTATGTGTAATACAAAGGATAAGTGCTTTTTATTAGGGATATACTGGGTACTATGATGAATATACTATAAAGGATACACTGTGTACTCTGATCTACTTATTTTACACTGCTTGCCTATATCAAAGTATCTCAGGTACCCTCAAAATATATACACTATGTACCCACAAAAAAATAAAACTTTTAAATTAAAAAATTCTATCGTTTGTGTTGCCATGAAATTCACTGAGGTTGTGTGATTGTGAAGTCTCTATTGTCTGGGTTGATATGAAATTAGGTTTCTAGCTTCCTAGAATGATTATTCATTAAATATTACTCATTTATTAACTTATTTGGGCAGCAATTTGCACCACCCACTTATCATCTGGTTGGGGTGGGTAGGTTGTGCGACATTTACAAAAAATAAAAAACAGCTAATTTTCCTGAAATGTCAGCCTTTTATTAGTGTGCTAAATCATACAAAATGTACAACTTTCTTCTTCTGTGGCCGTGTGCTAAACTCTGCTAGATCCAGATTAAAACTCTCAAGCAGTTCATCATCTCACAGGTGGAAATATGATGGCTCACAAATGATTCTAATAAAGTAAGAATAAGGAAAATGATATAAAGTCAAGAGCCAGGTTGGACCTGCTTGCTCCTATAACCCATTGCAAAGTATAGTTCTTGCCATATAGTAACTGCTTAGTTAATATCAGTTCAATGAACAGATGTTCTTCAAAGAGCATCTCAACCCCCTGTAATTATATGCAAGGTTTTGTGTGGAAGACTTCAAGGATCTCATAATACAATGGCAGAGATAATTGTTAATATCATATGTGGACTATATGATTTAATGTTGTATAATGACTTAAGCATTAAGCTACCTCTGAGTGTGAGTATCCCACTTATTCATCACAGGCAAACAATACCTTCCAATATCTCTCCATGTAGGTATACCCCCTCCCCAGTCCTTGAATAGAATGAAGAGATCTGTGATACTTTGGGTAGAAATGGAACCAGAAAGGAAAAACCTCCTCACCAAGGTGTAACTCATAAGAAATTTTGCCTTTCAGAGGAATAGCTGACATATATTGTTCACTGGAGTCTCTGGCTCCATATAATAAAGCCTAAAAACTCTAGTTAGTTTAAAGGCCACTGGAGCCAATACAGCATAATCACCCCTCTCCTACTCTGCTCTGATTTTGCTCTCTTTTCTCTCTTTATCATTCTTTTCTTCTCCTCCTCTCTCCATTTCTTCCCCTATCTCTCTTTCCCTCTTAATATCTCCCTCTTTATTTTGCTCTCAATCTCTCTTGCTGGCTTTCTCTCTGTTATTTTTGAATTTCCATTTTTTTGACAGTTATATATGTAAACTTCATTTTGATTATTTTTTTTAGCATGTCAATAATTTTGGAAGCTAAGGAAAGCCTATATTCACAGATTCAGTCTGATGTATCTAGGCATACTCACTGGTTATGGTTATTCACTCATTCACACACACATAAAAAGTGTTAATCTAATAATTTCTGTATGCTCAGAAATATATTTAATGCTATTTGAGAAAAAGCATAAATAAATAATAAATCCTCGATATTCAAGAGCTTATAATTTACAATTGATAAGATGAACAGACATACAAATGCTAAAAACATAGTAGACTATTATAAACTAACAGCCTTTGTAATCTTAGGTGCTGAAAGAAATGCAGAAAGAAATGTCATTTGGAAAACCTTTGAAAACTATTGGCCAGCTTGCAAAAAAAATATGAAAACTAAAAATAAACCTTTTTCAAGTTCTTGAAGCAGAGGCATGTTAAAAAGGGGAATAAATGTGTAATCAGGAAGGTTTTGGAAAACTGTCAATGCTCTCTCAGATGTTCCACCATATTGCTAGGTCAGCTACACTTTATTATCGATTTGATCATGTCAAGCTGTACTAACATCACAATATGAGGTTGAATTGAAATTGAAGTACTTCAATAATTAAAGCTGTTAGTATTATAAATCAGTCATCTTTTGAAAAGCATAAATGTTTTAAAAATCAAGTCTTTTTAAAAAATTATATGAGCTTCCAAAAGTTAAAGCTACCTTCAAAATTTAAAACAGACAAAGCATGTAAATACTGTATTTCCATTATGGTCCGGAAATCAGGATGATAATTGACAAATGTGATAGTCACCAAAGATTGGAAATATGATATAAACAACACCTCCTATCCCCTGATGTTATTGTAGGATGGCCAGTTGATGCAATGAGAGATTTGAACATTCAGAAAATGTGCAGGGGAGCTGAGCAAACTTGCAAGAACCAGTATAAGAAAATGACTCATTTTGTGAGGTGAAAGAAAAATGCTTATCTCTAGATTTAAAAAATATAGTGCTGATATATTAAAAGCAGTTAAATCTCTGAGAAGAAAATTCAAATGTCTGTTTCTGGGGAAAAATAATCTATTTTCACTTTAGAGAAGGAAGATAGTAACCAAGGACCTTCATTGAGGAGACAAACCAACTCTTAGCTGTACCCTAAGCAATGTTCTGAGAAAATACTAGATCATTCTCACTACTTTGATGGTCTTTTCTCATCCCCACCTGAATACTCATGTCCAGCTTTACCAGGTTAGCCATTCTGCCTTTCATCCATACTATTAGGGTTGCGTATAAATAGAAGTGGATAGCATGCCACTTCTACGACTAGCTCTTAAAACATTGGAAATGAATTTCTTCATGGTCATTCATCATCCTATGGGCTAGAACACAGATATACCTGCAAAGCAATTTTAACGGTGCCAATGTATACAATACAAAGGGAGAATGGCAGAGGAATAAAAGGAAGCCTAATTTCCTATGTAACTAAATGCAACAGAGTAGTGTGTCTTACTTTGGACTGTTTACTAAGAAAAATAAAACCATTGGTCTTTAAAATTGGATCTCTGTGTCACAGAGGCACAGCATTTTGCCCTACCTAATAAACCATCAAAAGCCAGAAATGTGTCCAAGCTGCCTTCTGAATTATCAATTCCTTATAGCAACATCTCAAGGATTGTAAATGTTTTTATTTGTCTCATGTCATTCTTGCTGTCCACTAACAATAATCTCAGTAGAATTAGAATCAGAAGTAGCAACGTTTTATAGATGGGGAACTAAGGCAAGAGATGAAGCTTTTTAATTCCAAAATTGAGCAAAGAGAATAAAAATCTGAAACATGATTTTCTAACCCAAATCTCTGTCCTTAGATAAAAATTTTATTCTCAATAAACTGTTTCATATACAGTTAACTTTTCATCATGGTATTCTGAGGTATTTTAAGACACAGGCATCTCTGAACAAGAGATCAAAAGCACTTTTATTGTCCTCTAACATTCAACAAATGTGTGATTCACATTGCTCCACTTATACAAATTTTACAAATATGTCATCGATAACTGAATACTTTTTCCCATTACATAATATTGAACTTTACAAATATAGCTATTCATCTACAGCAATGAGTGCTTAGGTGCCTGAAAATCTCTAACTTAGGAAATCTGGTGTTAAAGAACTTTGGATCATAAAGGAAATATTTAGTTGAGGGAAGAGCTCCTGATTCCAGGACAGCGTTTCTGGACCCATCCGGGGCCTCAGGACCTTGCCACTCTGAAGGGAAAGACAACAGAGCATGCCTACAGAATCTAGAAAAGAGCCTCAAAAAGGCAAATCTAAGAGTTATTGGCCTTAAAGAGAAAGAGATAGATGTAGAAAGTTTATTCCAGGGGATATAACAGAGAACAGATAACCAATGAAATAGAATAGAGAGCCCAGAAGCAAATACACACACTACAGTAAACTCACTTTTGACAAAGTTGCCAAGAACATACACTGGGAAAAATACAATCTCTTCAATAAATGGTGCTGGGAAAACTGGATATCTATCCATATACAGAAAAATAAATCTTGATTCATATCTCCTACCTCATAGAAAAATCTAATCACAGTGGATTAAATAACTCAAACTATGAAAGTACTACAAAAAATCATTGGGGAAATGCTCCAAGTCGTTGGTCTGGGCAACCATTTTTGAGTAACCATTTTTTTAGTAAGCAAGCACAGGCAACCAAAGCAAAAATAACAAATGAAATCACATCAAGTTAAAAAAACTTCTGCAAAGCAATGGATACAATCAACAAAGTGAAAAGACAACCAACAGAACGGGATAAAATATTTGCAAACTACCCATCTAACAAGGGATTAATGATCAGAATATATAAGGAGCTACAAGGATTCTATAGGGAAAAAACAAATAATCTGATCAAAAAATGGGCAAAAGATTTGAGAAGACATTTTTTTCAAAAAAGTACATACAAATGGCAAATGGTCATATGGAAAGGTGTTCAACATCACTGATTATCACAGAAATGCAAATCAAAAATACAATGAGATATAAACTCACCCTCATTACGATGACTTATATCCAAAAGACAGGCAACAAATAAAAAATGCTGGTGAGGATATGGAGAAACCCTCATACACTGTTGGTGGGAATGTAAGGGTAGTACAATCATTATGATGAATAGTTTGGAGGTTTCAAATGGTTTTTTAGACACTTTTATTAAGATGGAGCAGGAAAGGTGAGCACTGTGTGTGTGTGTGTGTGTGTGTGTGTGTGTGTGTGTGTGTTTACATATGCATGTGAGAGAGAGAGAAGGAAAAAGAGAGAGAGAGAAGAAGAAAGAGAGGTACCTTCTGGAACTTTCCATATTCTGAGTTTGGTAAAAAATTAAAACAAGAATCCCTTTTCTTGGTTTTCATTTTTTCTTTCCCATCATGGTAGCTGAGTACTATTTCAAATTCTCTAGAGCAAATGAACATGATTCAAGTAGGAGAATAAGAATTCTTGGGAGAAGTGCGTATGTATTATGCACATGCAAGCAAGAGAAGTCACATTTAACCTTAGGCCTTGGCTAACCCTACCTAATTAGTAAAAAACTAAGTCATTTTTATACTTGGTTATATACAATATCACTTAGTATGAATCTTCTCTTTCATATTCATGAAAGAAAATCCTTAAATTTGGCCTTGTGAGACCCAAAGCAAAGAACCAGTCTGAATTCTGCCTATATTTCTTACCTACAGAACTGTGAGACATTTATTTCAATGTTTATTGGTTTAAGCTGCTAGAGTTCTGTTAATTTCTTACACAGCGTTAGAAAACAAATAGACATGCCTATTGCTATAAGATTTTATAGCTAAGGCCATATCCTCAGCATATCCTTCTCAGAAGAAACTAGGCTGGCTCTTGTGTGTTGATCTCTGTGGTGATATGAGATAAAGAATATGCAGAGTGTAATATCTACTTTTCACATTCTTAGCAGAAAATTTAAATACAAGCATTCTATTGTCCACCTGTTATCAAATGGCGATGCTTTCTGTAAAGGCTACATTAGCATCTAAGAAGGTATAGTCTCTATTTGTAAGGTACAAAGTATGCAGACACACATACAGGTGGTTATTCATAATACAAATCCTTTAAAATCTAGTTAATCTGATAACATTTTAAAGAGACATTAAAGTCTTCCACAGTAATTGTTTTAATGTGTGATTCTTCTTGTATTTCTGGTAGTTTCTGCATTATGTATTTTATTATTGTGTTACACTTAAGAAAACATGAAATATGTACATCTTTACTAGGAGTAAACAAAATAAAAATTAAAATGATTGGACCAAGAAAAAAATTCAAAGTGAGACATATGATACTTATTGATGGGGCGGGTGATAAGAAAATCAAGACATTTGTACACTGCTGTTAGGACTGACAGAGCAGGAGCATCGCCATCTTGGACAAGCCCCTCATTCTAAGGTTCACCTTACTAAAAAACCACCTAAATCCAAGGGCATCAGCCTAATTGCTAAGGTCAGCATGACCAGAAATCACAAATAACATCTCCACACAGAAACATCCCAAACTCTTCTCCGACCAGAGACATGGCAGTCCTAAGATAATCCCCTTCTGGGCCCGGAAGATGCTAGACCCCAGATAATCCCCTTCTGGGTTGGAAAGATGTCTGCCCCAAGATAACCTCCCCTCTGCTCAAGAGATTCCAAACCCCCCATAAAATTTTCCATACACATAAACATTCCAAGCTTGTAAAAGCCCCCTCACCCTAAAACCAATATATACTCTTAGACTGTAAGAGAAAACGCTCCTGACCGAAATTGACCAA
Source organism: Cacajao melanocephalus (assembly GCA_963573385.1). Taxonomy (NCBI): domain Eukaryota; kingdom Metazoa; phylum Chordata; class Mammalia; order Primates; family Pitheciidae; genus Cacajao; species Cacajao melanocephalus. The sequence goes on along the minus strand of CAUYLG010002154.1, from coordinate 57,433 downwards.
AAGCGTCTCTTGGGTTTTGCTTAAAGTAAACCTGTCTTTAACTTGCAGCCACGTTTCATGTTTCTTTTCTCTTTCTTTACCCCTTACAAGGACCATCCATTAAAGGCACTATTGTTAGAAAATATTCAAGAAGTATTTATTAAAATAAATGTTCATGCCATTTTGGTCTGATAATTCCACCCTTAGAAATGAGGATTCAGTGGGTAAAAAATAAATGTTTATAGCTGCATGGTTTTGTAATAGCAAAAAAAATCATATATCCTGGAAATATCCTCAATGCATATCAACAATGTTATGTTTGAAAAAAGTGTGTTACTTCTATCATTTGAATTACTATGCAACCATAAAAAACAATATATGATTATGTATATATTTACATACAACTAACCATATGTATTCAAAATGATTCTTCCGTTAATCAGAAAGAGCATATTAAGAGTTGTGTTTTTGTGAGTGTGTGCATAGTGAGTCAGTGTCTGTATGTCTCCATATATTTATATATATATAAATACATGCAAATACATATATATTTTTCAAGTTTTTATAAGCAAAATGAAACATGTAAGTTTATGTACCACAACAAAGGAGTTTCATTAAGTTGATAAAATGAAGTGGCAAGAGATTACTGAATTGTCTATGATATCTGAATCATTGCAATAACCACGTTTTATAAATAGAATGATTGAAATAATTTTTCAATTGAATTTGATTTTGAATTAAAATAATATTAAAATTTAGAATATAAAAATAAATTATTTTAATATAAAAGAAAGCTTAAGAAAAACGATAGGAATAGTTTTAAAAATCTGAGCTGTAACAAATGCCATTCACTACTGGAGGATTTCCTGAAAATTTATAAATTCCTCTAAACTAGTTATCTACAGTGTTTTCAAGAAAAGAAGAAAACCACGTTCTATTTTCAAATTAAATATTATGTGGGACCCCAGTATTAACACAAACAAAAGCAGGATTTCTCTTTTTAAAGCAGGGGCAGGGATCCAGGTACCTAGCCACCTTCCTGCTCTGTTATCTTGAAAAGAACTATGGGATTCAGCAAAGTCCAATTTGGAGTTTTAATGTACTCCAGCTATTCTTGAGCCATCCCTGAATCAAGCCAGCCATCAGAGGGTGAAGAAGTTGAATACACTTATTTGGGCTCTATCAAATTGCTTTAATTAAACCATGCACTGATGTCATGCACTTGTAATACTTTGAAATTGGGCATCCAAAGCAGTAATATGAACTTCACCAAGACATTTACTGTATGGATACTATAAATGATTCTATCCACAACAACACACAGTGATCAAGTGGATTAAGTGGATCCACACAGGTTTCTCTCAGACATCTCAGTGCCACGAGGAGCTATGGTTCACCTGAGCAATTGCTTTATATGATTTTATTTTTCGATCATGTAAATCTTATTTTTTCTCTTAACTAAGAATAATGAAATGTTGAAAGAAAAAATTATAACTTATATTTAGCAACTGCATATAACTTTATGGTCTACCATCTTATTTTCTTATTGCTAACCTTAGCCCTAACTACATTTTCTTTGCTATCGTTATATCCCTTTCTCTTGATCTATCTTTTACATATTTTGTAAGTTTATACATTTTAATTAGCTGTCTCACCACACTGTGGTATAAAGAAAGCTTAGAGTAAATAAAAGAAGGTTGATTCTCTAGAACATTTTGAGGTGATCCATACCTTGGAGTTTGCTATGTGAATTCCCCATGCATGTTATTCTTGATAGCAGATGTCTTAGATACGCTGTGTCAACTGTTTTTACCTCTTCTCCAAGTATGTATGCTGCTTTATGATGAGAGTCCTGCCTTTCTATCACATATGTGATTTCTTTAACTTGGGATGATTTGAGGGTCTTGTGTATAAAGGGACTTGGGTAGAATTTGTGTCTTATGTTCATGTCCCCCTTAAGGCAAAAACAATGATGTTAATTTTCAAATAAAACAAAATGCTATTCTTTTAGATCATGCTGTTTTGAATTTTCAATGAATAAACCAAGTGAAATCTTTCCTCTCAAATAAAGAATGCTTGTTAAGTAAATAGATCTTTCCCCAATGAGAAAGACCATGTTTATCTTTGTGTATTCTTGAATGTCATACATTATGTATTATTATACTGTATTTAGTATACATAATGCCATGTAATTTCTACTGTCATTGTAAATTCTTTCTATTTCCTAGATATATTACCTAAGCTACTCCTCACAGCAACACTAGGAGGAATACAGTATGGTAGTTTGATAAATATTTTATGTGTATCATCTCATTTATTTGTGACAATAAACTTTTGAGTTAGGTAATATTATTCCAATTATTTTATAAATTCCTGTTCTTGAAAATAATGAAGCTGGGGTTCAGGGAAGATAAGTAACTTTTGCAAAGAGTTCAGATTCTAAGTAAATCAGTCCAATATTTTAACGCTTCTGTCTGATTTCAAGGGTCAGGGAAGGTAAGCAACTTTTGCAAAGAGTTCAGATTCTAAGTAAAGGAGTCCGATATTTTAACCCTTCTGTCTGACTTCAACCCATGAAGTCAGACAGAAGGGTTAAAATATGAACCATTATATTACGCTGTCCCTTCAAGATCAGGAATGGGACAAGGTTTTATAAACCACATTGACAGCAAAAGCAGTGAACTTGGAAGTGTACATCATAGAGGCTAAGGAGATCAGTTAGGTAGGGGTTCCGATCTCAGTTCTGACATTTGATAATAGCATAATGATCTTCAGCAAAATAACTTTTCCATGTTGGTTTCCTCACAGTCAAATGTAGATAAGAAGAATACCTACTTCATAGAACTATTGGAATTTGTAAATAAGATAAAGCAAGTTTAGCACTGATTAAGTGGTTTCGTACAGAGTACACTAAAATGTGGCTCATACAGCCACCACTAAATGGTGGCTGTTAGTATTGTTGAATTTTCCTTTATAGGTGATAAGGAAAATAATCATTAAAATGATAATACCCAATCATTATTCTACCTTTATTTATTCATCTATATTAGATATTTCCTGCAGACTTTTCACAAGTGAAAAGCAGCAGAGTTGTGATAGCCAGAGCCCAGAACCAGGAATGTTCATTACATCTGGCCAGCACGGCCTCTTGATGCTCCATATTGGCTAGTAAACCAACTATGTGTTTATTTCCCCAGCAATATACTCTATACAAGGGACTGTGATGCAAAACTTGAGGAACTCACAGTTGAACAGGGAAATACGTAAACACAAACAACTAATTCTGATGGAGCTGACAGCGTTTTAACATAAACACAATTTCATCGGAGCATAAAGGAACGAATTATTAGTTTGGAGGGAAAAGGTGAGAATGTATTCATTAAGAATATGTGTTTGAAAAAGATTCTGGAAAGGCGAAAGTGAGGGAATGCCATTCCATGGAGCAGGGGGACAGCATGAATATAGAAACAGAACAAAGAATGAGGAAGAAATTCAAGGAAGAGGTTATGAATAGTTGAGTGGGGTTAGAACAGCAGAATAAACTGTTCTGAACACATCTGAAAATCAGAGGCAAGCAAAACAGTCCCTTAAATGAACAACATGGATATCACTCACTCACCTCACAGGTTACCTCAGACTTTGCCCAGAATCCTGCTTCAATCTCTCTCCTCTTTTTTCTCTTTCTCTCCCTACATCTATCAGATTTAACTACTTGCTCATTCTTCATAGAAACAGAAAGAGAACACTAGATGGGGGAAACTTGTGCAGGCAATAGCTGATCATTGAAGGATAAATTAAAGCAAGTGAGGAGAACAGATACAGTTAAAGAGGCTGAGAAAGGAGATTATCCTGCATTATCCAAGAAGGCCCAATATAATTCCAGGGTCCTATCAGCAAGAGGTAAAAGGGTCAGTTGGGGAAAGAGATATGAGAGAAGCAGGGCTCAGAGAGAGGGATATTTGAAGATGCTAAACTGCTGGCTTTCAGGATAGAGCAAGAGGACCATGAGCCAGTGAGTGAAGATGGCTCCTACAAGTTGGAAATGTCAGGGAAACAGAATCTCTTCTAGATTTTCAAGAAAGGAAGGTAGTCCTGCCGATATTTTAACTTTAGCCTAGTGAAATCTGTCAGATTTCTGATATACAGAACTTTAAGCTAATATGTTTGTATTGCATAAGCCACCAGGTTTGTAATAATGCATTACAACAGGAAGAGCAAACCGGTATGGGCAATATTTGATGCCATTGGTTATGGCTGTAAAGAATCAGAAAACATTTTAATTATGTTAAGCATAATTTTTTTTTCTAGAAGACTGGAATGTTTGGGAAACATATAAACAAATATATCTTAGAGTATGAAAAAATTCTGATCTTTTTAAAATTCAAATATTCAGAAATTTTAGCCTCTTTTGTTTTCTGAGGGAAGAACACCTATCAGTTTCCAGATAGCACTATGGATTGAACAACTATTCTTGCCTCATTTCTAACTTTTATATTCTCCTGATGTGTGGGAAAAGAAAATGTTTAAACAATCGATTATTGCATTTTAGACTCTGTAAACGTCTTTCCATTGTCCTCTAGCTGGTCAGGCAAAGTAGTGTAATTTCCATAGTGCCAACTCCTTCCAGGGAGATGAAGTCCTTGAACAGCCACTTTACAAATAGAGTACCATGGCAGGTAGTGCTCTGTGAGGGTCAGGATCCCCTACAGAGTTTACAATACATCAAGGAAGACATCAGGCTTTAAACACTTTATGGAGCAACATGTCAACAAATTTGATTCAATATAGAAAAAAAAAAACCTTGCATATCTTAGTGCTGAGTGGACACTCCAGTTAAACCTACATTTCACTATAAAAAGGTTTTATGTTATATATTAAAGTGTTTAGCCCACTAGAAATGCTGCCATGGACCTCTATATCTGGTGATCTCTAAAAATGGCAAAGAGAATTGATGAATGGTGCCTCCCAGCTGGTTAAAATAATATAGCTATGCTGTTAATAAATATTTTGTTTTATAACATCACCCAAAATATTTTTATGTTAATATATTTGATGTGGTTTTTTTGTGACTGCTTCATTACAAGTGAAAAATACTAAATGATTCCAGGTGAAAGCTTTGAGTTACAGTATTTTGTCAAGTTGTGCGAAAGCAGGATGTGACATGAAGTCTGCATTGAAAGTAGTCTGCAATAATTTAGACTAATAATTTATTGTTGACTCCCTGAGTTATATTCCTTTACTAACTCTTCATGAACATCAGGATCCAGTCCAAATGTCTTAGCAGGACATACATAGTCTTCCTTGACCTAATTATTGCATAGCTGTCCAGCCACAAAAGCAGGGGTAAAACATCAAAGTACAAATGTAGTTGAAAAAGTGCAATGAGATGTACGATTTCTCTCCTATCTGACCTCAGAAAAGGGCAGGACTTCTTGTCTTCTCATTGGTTTCTTCTCCAGCCCAACCTTTCCCATCCTTTTTTCCCAGGCCTTATTCCCAGAACCCAGTGTCTTGCATCTGGACCAACTTTCCACTTTCCACCCAACCTGCATTTTAGCTTTTGTTGTAGTTCTACTTCTGCTTCAATAAATTATTAATATAAAATAAATCAATGTATTCAAACTTAGACTTTAATTTTTAATGATTTCATTCCCCTTCTTAGGTAGCTACGTAGCTACAACCCTTCCCTTAGACTATTATCCCCACCACTGTTTCTCCCAACCTTTTACCTAGGGCTCTGAAGACCCCTGACCTGTATCTTGGCTGAAACATGATAAATAACGTTTATACAATTACATGATAGCCTTAATGGAACTGGGCAGTGTAACCTAGGAATCCGAGAAATGTTTATAATTTGCTTCAGGGAAAAGTCCTTCTGTTTCCAGATAACCAATTATGTCTAAGGAAATAGGCTATTTCCAGAGAACCAATAAAGGCACAGTGAACTTTTATAATAAAAGTGTTTTTAATGTAAATTGGAGAATCTTTGTGATAAGATGATAATTAGTAAGCACTGCTATGTGCTTGTCATTTGCCAGGCACTGTGCTAAGAGTTCTACATTAAATATCACACTTAGTACTCACAGCTATATGACATACACGACTATTATTTAAATGTTGGAGTTATGTGACTTTTATATTTCACACAAATGGGAAGTTTTGGGGCTGCCATTAGAACTCAGATATATCTTGTTTTGGTGCTACATAGTTAGAGTCATCCTTCAGCAATGCAGATTATCAGGGCAGACTAGACTGATTTACAGATATTTATTGAAGAAATGAATGAAGGAATGTATGAATGGATTAATGAAATAATAGATGGATGAAATAACATGAACATTGAACAACATCTTTTAAGAGTATAAAATTGTCTTTCAGGGGTTATAGTAACTCCCTTTCCCTCCTCTAAGTTCCTCAAGCCTACAGAAAATGCAGTGATCATTAAAATAGAAATCATTAGCATTAAATATCATTTTACCAGCTAAAGTACTGGCTGTTTGCTTAAAAATAGAGCTATTTTGAGGACGCGTGCAATGATTCTTTCTAAATTGCTTGAAGTAGTGTGTTTTCAATAGTGTTTTATAATATGAATTGCATAGTTTTAGAAATAACTGTATTTGAGGATATCTCTAAAATCTAGCACTTCCTGGTTTTAACCATGAGTATGCTGCAAATCTCTTCTGTGGGCTTAGTTTTCTTATCTATAAAATTGTACTTCATAGTTTTAAAAAATTCTTCAGTTTTGTTTTAGCTCATGTATAAAATTATTTGGCTCAGTGCCTGGTACATTAAAAATTTTAGCTAATTATACTAATAGTGGTTATCAATATATTATTTTTTTCATTTATAACATAATTTTCAAAAGGTTTTCACTGAAATTATTTCAATGGATCATCTATGAATGCTGGACATAAAACATAACATGACATGACATAACATAACATGACATATTTGATCTAAGAAAATAGATAATACATTTTAGGCTCTGTATTGCTTTTTAAATTCTTACCACAAATATGGCACATAGGTACTAGTGTACAGATGAGAAAAATGAGGTCAACAAATATTAAATAACTTGCACAAATGTATTTGGATAGTCAGTAGCAGAGCTCTGAACCAAATGCACTTTGCGTTGTCTCCCTATCTGAATTGCAGAGGGTTTTCAACTTTGATCCTATGCTTATTTAGCTTATTCTTGAGAAAGTGACTGAGCATATAGGCTTCAGAGTCAGAGTGTAGGAGCCCAGATATTGACTTATTTACTTACCAGCTGTATAAACTTAGGATTCAGTTTTCTCATCTATAAAATGATGATAATAATGGTATGGACTTTGTAAGGATGTGATGAGGATTAAATAAGATCATATATACCAAGTCTTTAGAATAGTACCTGGCACATATTAGTTATTCAGTAAATATTTGCAATTATTTTCCGATGCAAACGGTTAAGCATTTCCAATGTACTTATTTAGCAATTATAATTAATCTATTAATTTATATATTTTACTCTGTTCATTCTCTGATTCAGTGAAAGAAAATAATTTTAAAAGCTATATTACATAATAAGAGGACTGCACCATCATCTACTTCTAAACAGCATCTTGCTGAGAAGACTAAAGTCCTAAAGTCCCCATTTTCTTGATGAGGACAGTATGATGCCCCCAGGTCAGCTGCCATTATGAAAATAGGTATGAGATGATGACTAGCAGTGGGCCAAATTTCAATCTCAATGAATTGCTCCTTATATTCCCAACATAAATGTAGACTCCTGGTTCTAAAAGAGCTTGTGTTCTTTACATAGGAGGAATTATTTCTTTGAGGTGTTCTAAATGATATTTGGTAAGGAAAATAATTAAAATAACAATTGCTCCCATTTAATTAACATTTATAACATCCCAAGATATGAACTAGGCCCTTTATATATGTTGGATGTAAAGCTAATCTGCAAAACCATGTGTGGAAAAAATGGAACTTCCTCATTTCCCTATGATTTAACCTACTTTATTTTTGTGGGCCAATACCTACCAAGGAGGCCAAAACTGAATCACTGTCATTGCAGGATTTCCTCCTTTTCATTTCCCCGGCCTTGTATCTGAGTCCTTCAGGGGTGACAAAGAACCAAAAAGTTTGCTGACAATGGTGTATGTTAGTGAAGTTTGGTACATCCATTTTCCAGTACTAGCCATCCACTTAGGCAATCTGATACGTACACAAATCTACTGAGATATTCCTCATTTCTCCTTGCAGGCTTCTCAAATGTGACTCTTGCCACAACTTCTTCATCATACTTAAGGGTTTAAGAATTTGTCTGCTGTTTGTCATTCTATGTTGGGCCTGATTAATCACCAGTGGACTATTTATGCTCCATTTATTGAAACACAACAGAGAACCATTCCCTTTATGGGATTTCGCTGTCTTCTTGAGTCTCCCGCATAGGAATCAGGGTATAGATTCCTTTGGTGTCTTGGCACGTCCTCCCTTCATACTCAAACTTAGATGAGATCATACTTGACACCTTGGAAAGGCATGATGCAACATTGCTTTCACCTATGAAATTGTTCATAACATTTGGTTCTCATTACAGTTTTCTTCTCATATATAATGAATATTCACGAGGGCACCTATGCTCATCAAACCTACAGAAGTGAAATCTCAGCTATGAAAATGTATTCTACTTTCTTCATCTTTTTATGATGGATCTATGACCATCTTACTAATGCAACAAAAATTTGTGTACTCAGTACCTGAATATGCATGTCTTTATACAGTTATTTTGTATCAAACACAGATAGATTGTGAGTGTGCCTTACCTATTCCATCACATAGAGAACATATCCAGCTATAACTTTCTTCCTTACTGCCTTAAAAGTCCAGATTCCTCTAAAATATTTAGCTAATGGAAACTTATTTGAATCCAAAGCTAAGGAAGAAGAAGGGGCACACTTAGGTACTTCTGAGTTCTGTATCAAAAATCTTTGGGTTGGGTGTGGTGGCTCACACCTGTAATTTCAGTACTTTGGGAGGCTGAGGCAGGTGGATCACTTGAGCTTGAGAGTTCTAGACCAGGCTGAACAACATGGCAAAACCCCGTCTCTACAAGGCTGCAGTAGGAGAATCGCTTGAACCCGGAAGTCAGAAGTTTCAGTGAGCTGAGATTGAGCTACTACACTTCAGTTTGGGTGACAGAGTGAGACCCCATCTCAAATGTGTGTGTGTGTGTGTGTGTATTTAATGCCCATGACAACCCAATAAAGTAGATAATCTATACTAATTGTGTATGCTTGAGGAAACCAAGGCACAGAGAAGTTAAATAAATTGCCCAAGGTAGAATAGCTACTAAGTAGCAGAGCCAGGATTAAAAATTTGGCCTTCTGGCTGGGAAGTGTATGTTCTCAACCACTACACTGTACCATGTAGAGAATACTAATCATTTTAAATATGTTTGAGAAATCACATTAATTTTTAATAATATATTGATAAAAGGCATACATATTTGATATCCATATATATTATGCATATACCATGTGCTTGTGGCTAATGTAACTGAATGATCTCAATGATGACCTTTCTAATGTTAAAAATACATTAATATATAATATCTAAATATGAATATAATGAGCAAATCCATTGCTTTATTGTTGAAAGACATTATCTTGAGTCTTGACACTGACCCTTTTTAATTTTTATTTCAGGGAGGTAGATTAATCTATATCAGCCTTATTTTGTCTTACTCACTGTTGTGGTATCCTCAGCTCATATGCACTATGCTTGGTGAACATTAAGTATTCAAAAATTGATAGTTGAAGTAAATTGATAATGGATACTGCTTGATTATGTGGAGATTCTCTGTTGTGTCACCTCCTGCATTATGTGACTAATGGCAGAAATATTCCTATATTTAATCCAAAGCTAATTTTTGCTTGTTTAGTGTGCTCTATCAAAATGGTCATATTATGTAGAGGACCCAAAAAGAAACAAGTTTTACAGACAGTCAAATGTACACCAATGGTAGACCAGATTCCATACACCAATTTCTGGCATATTAGACCAGCCTATTCCATGGTGGAGATAAAGTATTTTATGACTACTCAGGAAATTAAAATGAAAAAAAAAAAAAAAGCACAACAACATACTGGGTCAAATTATTACCTTGAAAAGTTTGGAGATTGGATGTATAGTTAGAAAATGATGTTCTCTGAAATAATTCCAATACCTTCTTTTTCATAAAAAAAAATTTAAAAATAAAAAAAATCACATTCTTTTTATATCCCTTTTGATGTCTGTGAGTTATTTTCTGCTAACTAACCTTATTTTCATTGACAGCCATTTTTCATCCTCAGCTAAAGTAATTTTTGTTGGCATCAATCATTATGTACATGAATTATATATGCAGTCAATTATCTTTTCAAATTGAAACTCAGATTAACAAAGGGATACTGTCATGACAACAGAACTATTTTCTTCTTTTCTCTTCCTCCTTCTCCACTTCTTTACCTCCTCCTCCCTCCTCCTCCTCTTTCTTTTGAAGTAAGGATATTGAAATGACAAAGTAATAAAGCTAACAGAAGCTAAACTTGCAAAATTGACACAAAGCCCCTTAAAATATCTCCATAAAGAAATGAAAATATTTGAAAATATTGCACCCAAGTCACAAATACTATGTTGAAAACTTTAGAATCTACTCTATGAGAAATATAGCCTAAATAAGAAAATTGAAGAAAAAAGATAAGATTGTCCATAGTTCCCAAAAGTTTAATGTGATTTTTCATGTTCTCATTTATTATTCACATAAATATTCTCACTATAGTAGACGTTTTTCTCTCTTCAGATGAGGAGACAATGGGGAAGGAATTTTACAAAGCTGGTAGCTGCAATTCTTATCATAGTTCATACATGTCTGGATTGTATGAGAATGTTAGAATAAAGATTGCATAATTTTTAAAGTCTTTTATTATAGTAAATGTAAACAAACATGACAGATTTTCCTATAGTGAGGCTGCAAACAGAAACATGCGTTTTCTCAAGACCTTTCCTTTTGTTCTTGAGCAAATGTTCAAAATGTACCTGGGTTTTCCTGTTTAACAAGCTGTTCTTATTAAAGGTTCTTGGTTGCAAGTTCCGAAAAGCGGTAAAATCTACTCTAACATGGACTTCACTAATTAAGGAATACTTAACAATTTTGATCAGGCCTAATTAAGCTCTTCTACATTTTATATATTTGCCAACACTTTAAAAAATTCATAGAACTAGCAAATTGCTTTTGAGCATTTTATAATCACATTCTCATACAAACTATTGAAATGTTCACTGCCAGTCAGTAAAACTCTTCCTATCTTTAGCTCCAACTTATTCTCCTATACATTATTTGTATGCAAAACAGTTGCATTTCTTTCAAATTCTCAAAAAGTTGGAGTCTTTCTTCTTCTCTAACTAGTTTTGATGTAGTTTAGAAAACTAAGCAAATTTGCGTTTTTTTTTTAACCATTCATTAAACTAATGGAGAAAAGATACCATTATACTTATTTTCTTTCTTTCCAAGGTAGAATTTTGTTCAAAAACTAAAGTTCGTTAAAGCCTCTAAATATATTGTTGGTAGAGATACTAAAATTTCCAAGACTCTACATTATTTATTTCTAAATAAACATCTACTCTATGAGAAATATAGCCTAAATAAGAAAATTGAAGAAAAAAGATAAGATTGTCCATAGTTCCCAAAAGTTTAATGTGATTTTTCATGCTTTCATTTATTATTCACATAAATATTCTCACTATAGCAGACGTTTTTTTCTCTTCAGATGAGGAGACAATGGGGAAGGAATTTTACAAAGCTGGTAGCTGCAATTCTTATCATAGTTCATACATGTCTGGATTGTATGAGAATGTTAGAATAAAGATTGCATAATTTTTAACGTCTTTTATTATAGTAAATGTAAACAAACATGACAGATTTTCCTATAGTGAGGCTGCAAACAGAAACATGCATTTTCTCAAGACCTTTCCTTTTGTTCTTGAGTAAATGTTCAAAATGTACCTGGGTTTTCCCTGTTCAATAAGCTGTTCACAGTGGCTCAATAGAAAAAATTATATGATTTACTTTCCCTTGTTTTATCATTAGTGTCACCGCTACTTACAACTCATTTAATAATAGTATATGTATCCTACTGACATTGGACTGTAGCCCCAAATAGCTGATGCTATAAAATATTTGTCAACTTGGCAAAACGGCCATTGGTTCTTAATGAACCATAGGAAAATAAATTATAATATTAACAATATTCTTTTGAGTTTGTTGACTAATATCATCAAATGATAAAAGTTATCATATTTTGTTTTCTTCTGATTTATTCAGAGCTCCAAAATTTTTAATTATTTTAGTAATGGTAAAAGTGGCATATATATAAACCAGGGGTCTGATATACACTGTGACATCATTTTAAATGAGTACCTCCAAAATAGTGAATGTGTATTGAATCATATTTTATGTCAGCCAAAAAAAGAAACATATATTAAATGTATGAAGTGGTAGATTAAACATTTTATTTGAGATAAGATAAAGACCAACTCTTTTTGTTCTACAGATAATTAAAAAAAAAGAACTAATCTTCATTCAAAAGCAAAGCGATTTTCAACAAGATTGCCAAGACCATTCAACAGGAAAAAGAATATCTCTTCAACAAATTATGCCAAGAAAACTGGATATCCATATGCAAGAAAATTAGGTTGGATTGTTACCTTATACTATAAACAAAAATTAACTCAAAAAGGATAAAAGACATAAATATAAAAGTTAACACTTAGAATAAAACATAGATGAAAATGTTCATGATGGATTTGGCAATAATTTCTTCGATGTGACACCAAAAGCACAGGTAAGAAAAGAAAAAATCAGTAAATTGGACAGCATAAAAATTTAAAACTTGTACATCAAAGAACACTATCAACAGAATGAAAAGGCAACATCCAGAAATGGGGAAAATATGTGTAAATCATAACTGATAAGCAATTAATATTAAGAACATATGCATAAAACCAGTAGCCCAGCACAAAAAACACTAAAAAAGATTAAGAAATGGAGAAAACAAAAACGTGAATAGACATTTCTACCAAGAATATATACATGTCAAATGTAATGGTGCCATACGCTCAAAATAAAAGAATGGAGGAAAATGTCAGGCAAATGAAAAACAGAAAAGTGTAGGAGTTTTGATCCTAATTTCAGACAAAACAGACTTTAAACCAACCAAGATCAAAAGAGACAAAGAAGAGTATTACATAATGGTAAATGTTTCAATTCAACAATAAGACCTAATTATGCTACACATATATTCACCTAACACAAGAGCACCCAGATTTATAAAGCAAGTTTTAGAGAACTATAAATAGACATAGGCTTGCACTCAATAATAGTGGGAGATATTAACACTTCACTGAAAGTATTAGACAGATCGTAAAGGCAGAAATTAAGCAAAGATATTTAGGATTTGAATTCAACATTGGACCAAATGGATCTGGTAGACCTCTACAGAACTCTCCACCCCCAAATAATGGAATATGCATTCTTCTCAGATGTACATGGCACATACTCTAAAACTGACCGCATAATCAGCCATAAAACAATCCTCAGCAAATGCAAAAGAACTGAAATCATACTAAAGACACTCTTGGACCATAGCACAATAAAAATAGAAGTCAAGACAAAGAAAATCATTCAAAACCATGCAATTACAGGGAAATTAAACATGCTCCTAAATGATTTTTGAATAAATAATAAAATTAAGGTAGAAATTAAGAAATTGTTTGAAGTGAAGGGAGCCAAATATACAACATACCAGAATCTCTGGGACACAGCTAAAACAGTGTTAAGAAGGAAGTTAATAGCACTAAATGCCCACATAAAAAAAAATTAGAAAGGTCCCAAATTAACAAACTAACAAGAAAAACCATTCAAAAGATCAACAAATATAGGAGCTGGTTTTCCAAAAAGATTAATAAGATTGATAGGCTGCTAGTGAGACTATTAAAGAAGGAAAAAGAGAAGATAGAAAAAAAATTAGAAATGACAAAGGGGTTGTTACCACTGACACATATAAAGAAATATTACCGACAGAAACTACTATAAAGACATTAATGCACACAAAGTGGAAAACTGAGAAGATATGGATGAATTCCTGGACACATATACCCTCACAAAATTGAACCAGGAAGAAACTGATTCCCTGAACAGAAAAATGACTAGCTCCAAAATTGAATCAGTAATAAATAGCCTACAAAAAAAAAAAAAAAAAAGCAAGCCCAGGACAGAATGGATTCAGAGCCAAATTCAATCAAATATACAAAGAAAAGCTCATATTATTCCTACTGAAACTATACCAAAAATTGAGGAGGAGATATTCCTTTGGTATCATCATTGTGATACCAAAACCTGGCAGAGGGACAACAAAAAAGAGAAAACTTCAGGCCAATATCCTTAATGAACATTGATGTAAAAATCCTCAACAAAATACTTGCAAACCAAATCCATCAGAACAATAAAAAAGCTAATTCACCATGATCAAGTAGGCTTCATCCCTGGGATTCAAGGTTGGTTCAACATAGGCAAGTTAATAAATGTGATTCATCACATAAACAGAACTAAAAGCAAAAACAACATGATTATCTCAATAGATGCAGAAAACGCTTTCAATAAAATTTAATACATATTCATGTTAAAAACTCTCAGTAAAATAGGTATTGAATGAACATACTTCAAAATAATAGGAACAATCCGTGACAAACCCACAGCAAACATCATACTGAATGGGCAATATCGGGAAGCATTCCTCTTAAAAACCAGCACAAGGCAAGAACACCCTCTTTCATCACTTTTTTTCAACATGGTTTTGCAAGTTCTAGCTAGAGCAATCAGGCAAGAGAAAAAAATAAAGGACATCCAAATAGGAAGAGAAGAGTCAGACTATCCCTGTTTGCAGATGATATAATACCATATCAGGAAAACGCCATAGTCCCAGCCCAAAACCTCCTTCAGCTGATAAACAACTTCAACAATTTTTAGGATACAAAATCCATGTGCAAAATCACTACCATTCCAAAACACCAATAACAGCTGTTTCAAGAGCCAAGTCAGACTCACAGCAGTAAGATGTTGGGTACAAGGCTTATTACCTGGGTGATGAAACAACCTGTACAACCCCTGTATCACAAGTTTACCTATGTACCGAACCTTCACACATACCCTTGAACCCAAAATAAAAGTTTTTTAAAATGTTAAAAAGCCAGTAAATTAATTCTGGCTTATAAATAGACAAAATCTCTCCTAAAATACTTTTGAGAAGATATTTGGTGGTGTAAAAAAACAAATTAGTAAATGCATGGATGAATGACTGAGTAGCAGTACAGGCAAAATTGAATTGAGTAAATGTGGCCATTTTGAAAGAATACACCTCGTCTTTCTAATTTAAATGTCCATATGGATCAACTGTGATGATTCAATATACCAAATATGAACCCCAAACATGTTAGGCCTGAATATTAATCAGAATCAAAAGGTTCAAAGATATTAATAAACTTGGACAAGGTCATTATTACAAGTCATATTTAAGGTATTGTACAAATCAGAATATACTAACATCTGTTATCAAATAACCTCAAAATTTTGGCCTTCAAATAATAAATGTTTATTTCTCAATCACATAGAAAGCCAAGATACATCACCCAGTGGACTCTTTTCCATACAGTAACTTGGATACACAAGCTCTTTTTAAGAGAAAAAGAAAGCAAGGAAGATCACACAGAAAGTACTGACCGTGTCAGGAAGTAGCTCGTGTCACTTCCACTTACATTACATTGGCCATACCTCAGTCATATGGTCTCCCCTCAATGACAGGAAAATGCAGCAATGTGACCTTCATGTGCTCAAAAGGAAAAGCAAATGGTATTTGGTAGACACATCACATTCTCTCCCACAGGTATAGGGCAAATAATTAAAAATAAGTTTTGATACTGTCTCTAAATCTGTTTCGAGAACATAAACAAATCATTGTAGATGTTAAAATTTTACAGTGGGATGAAAATATAGCTGCTTTTTTGCATATAAGAACAAAATATATGTAACCTCATATATATTAGAAGGTACAACTCTTCCTTTATAACAACTTTATAATGAGTATTATGTGAAGGAATAGTGTTCTAAATAGCTTGAAGAGGAAGCTAAAATTACTGAGGTACCTGCATGACTGTTGTTTTTGAAGAAGACCAAGTAAGTCAATGTGTTAGGAATGAAACAAGTAACAAGTGTAGCAGAAAATGAGCTCTGAATTCAGTGGAGGGTCAGATTATGTAATGCTATGTAAGTTAGTAGAAGAACTAATACATAATTTTTTAATTTTTATTTTAAAATTTCAGCTTTCACTTTAGGTACTATAGGGAGTACATGTGCAGAATTGTTACATGGGTATATTGGACCTAGGTGGGAAGCATAGCAACAACAGGTAGTTTTTCAACCTGCACCTCCCTCCATCCCTCTAGTAGTCCGCAGTGTGTGTTGTTCCCATGTTTATAACCACATGTGCTCAATATTTAGCTCCCAATTATATGGGAGAACATGCAGTATTTGGTTTTGTGTTTCTGCATTAGCTCACTTAGGATAATGGCCTCCAGATTCATCCATGTTGCTGCAAAGAACAGAATTCTATTCTCTATTATGGCTGTGTATATTCCATGGTGTATATTCCATGGTGTATATGTACATTTTCTTTATCTAATCCAACATCGAAGGGTAGAGCTAAGTCTTTAGATTTCACATCTTTGTTACTCTGAAAGGCACAGGCTCTTGTTTGTTTCCATATGAATTTTAGAAGTTTCTTCTAATTCTTTGAAAAATGATGGTGGTGGTTTGATAGGAATAACATTGAATCTATAGATTGCTTTGGGCAGTGTGGCTGTTTTAATGATATTGCTTTTTTATTTCATGGGCATGGCATGTTTTTCCATTTATTTCTGTTGCCTCTAATTACTTTCAGCAGTGTTTTAGTCTCTTTATAGAGATCTTTGACCTCCTTGCTTAGCTGTATTTCAAGGTATTTCATTTTATTTGTGATTATTGTAAATAAGATTATGTTTTTGTTTTGTCTCTTAGCCTTTATGTTACTGGTGTATAAAAATGCTACTGATATTTTGTACATATATTTTATGTGCTGAAACCTTGATAAAATTGTTTATCAGTTCTAGAAGCCTTTTGGCAGAGAGTTCAGGGTTTTCTAATTATAGAATCAAATCATCTTTTATTCAAAGGTAATTTGATGCTATAATTTAGCATCTAGAATTTGATTCTATAATTTAGAATCAAATTATCTAAAAAGAACTAGTTTTACTTATTCTTTTTCTATTTGGATGGCTTTTATTTATTTATCTTACTTAATCGTTCTGACTGGGACTTCCAGTAGCACTATTTTGAATAGGAGTGGTGAAAGTGGGCCTTGTGTCTTGTTCCAGTTCTCAAAGGGCATGATTTGAGCATTTGCCCATTCAGTATGATTCTGGCTGTGTATTTGTCATAGTTGGCTCATATTATTTTAAGGTATATTTCTCCAATACCTAATATATTAAGAGTTTTTATTATAAAGAGATACTGGATTTTATCACAAGATTTTCTGCATCTATTGAGATGATCATATAATTTTTGCTTTTAATTCTTTTTACATGATGAATAACATTTATTGATTTCCATATGTTGAACCAATCCTGCATTCCAGGAATGAAGTCTATTTAATCATGATGAATTAACTTTTTGATGTGCTGTTGAATTAGTTTTGGTAGTATTTTGTTGAGGATTTTTGTGTCTATATTCAATAGGGATATGGGCGTAACATTTTTTCTCTTTGCCATGTCTCTGTTAGATTTTGGTATTAAGCTGATGCTGGCTTCATATAATGAATTACAAAGGAATTCTCTTCTTTGACTTTTTGGAATAGTTTCAGTAGAATTAGTACCAGTTTTTCTTTGTATGTCTGATATAATTCAGCTGTGAATTTATCTGGTCCCGGGCTTCTTTTGGTTTATAAAGATTTTGTTTTGATTTAATTTCAGAGCTTTATATTGATCTATTCAGACTCTCAATCTCTTTCTGATTCAATCCTGGAAGATTGTATGCTTCCAGGAATTTCTCCATTTACTCTAGATTTTCTAATTTGTGTGCATGGAGTTGTTTTTAGTATGCTCTGAGGAACTTTCATATTTCTGTGGGATCCATTGTTATGCAATTTATGTAATTTATAAAAAAAATAAGGTATAATTGATTCACACTTCTGTGTGGCTGGGGAAGCCTCAGAAAACTTAAATCATGGCAGAAGGGGAAGCAGGCACCTCTTCACGATATGGGAGGAGAGAGCACAAGAGAGAGCAGGAAACACTGCCTTATAAAACCATCAGATCTCATGAGAACTCACTTGCTATCACAAGAACAACATGGGGGAAACTGCCCCCAGGTTTCTCCCTTGACACATGGGGATTATGGGGATTACTATTTGAAATGAGATTTGGGTGGTGACACAGAGCCAAACCATATAAATCTGCACCTGGCCCGTCCAAAATCTCACATTCTGATTACATTTCAAAACCAATCATGCCTTCCCAACAGTCCCCCAAAGTCTTAACTCACTCCAGCATTAACCCAAAAGTCCAAGACCAAAGTCTCATCTGAGACAAGGCAAGTCCCTTCCACCTAGGAGCCTGTAAAATCAAAAGCCTGTTAGTTACTTCCAATATACAATCCAAGGTACAGTCATTGAGCAAATACAGCCACTCCAAATGGGAAAAAATGACCAAAACAAAAGGGCTACAGGCCCCATGCAAGCCTGAAATCCAGTGGGGCAGTCATTAAATCTTAAAGCTTCCCAATAATCTCCTCTGACACCATGTCTCACATCCAGGGCATGCTAATGCACAGGTAGGCTCCCACAGCTTTGGTAACTTCCTTCACAGGCTGGCATTGAGTGCCTATGGCTTTTCCAGGTGCACAGTGGAGGCGGTCAGTGGATCTACCATTCTGGGGTCTGGAGGATGGTGGCCCTCGTCTCCCAGATCTACTAGGCAGTACCCCAGTGGAGACTCTGTAAGGGGGCTCAAACCCCACCTTTCCCCTTTGCAAGGCCCTAGAAGAGGATCTGCATGAGGAATCAGCAGATTTCTGCCTAGACATCCAGGTGTTTCCATACTTCCTCTGAAATACAGGCAGAGGTTTCCAAACCTCAATTCTTGACTTCTGTGCACCTGTAGGTTCAAAACCATGCAGAAGCCACCAAGGCTTAGAGTTTGCACCCTCTGAAGCAATAGCCTGAGCTGTACCTTGTCCTCTTTTAACCACGACTAGAGCTGAAGTGCCTGGGATCCAGAGGGGCATTACTCTAGGCTGAACATAGCAACGGGGGCCCTCAGCCCAGCCCACAAAATAATTTTTTTCTTTTAAATGGTTTGCTGCTTAGAAATTTCTTCCACGAGATACCTTAAATCACATCTCTCAAGTTCAAAGTTCCACAGATCTCTAGGGCAGAGGCAAAAAGCCACCAGTCTCTTTGCTAAAGCACAGAACATATCATGGGAAGGACCCAGTGGAAAGTAACTGAATTATGGGGATGGATTCCCCCATGTTATTCTTGTGAGAGTGAATGAGTTCTCATGAGATCTGATGGTTTCATTAAGGGTTCCCCCACTTTGCTCACTCTTCTTCTTCCTGCTGCAATGTGAGGAAGGACGCGGTTGCTTCACCTTCTGCCATGATTGTGTGTTTCCTGAGGCCCCCCTCCCCGGTCGTGTGGAACTGTGAGTCAATTAAGCAACTTTTTAAAAATAAATTACCAAATCTCTAGTATGTCCTTACAGCAGTGGGAGAATGGACTAATACAACAAATTGGTACTGGTAGAGTGGGTTGCTGCTATAAGGATACCAGAAAATGTATAAGCAACTTTGGAACTGGGTAACAGGCAAAGGTTGGAATAGTTTAGAGGATGCAGAAGAAGACAGGAAAATGTGGGAAATTTGGGGACTTCCTAGAGACTTGGAGGGCTCAGAAGACAGAAAGATGTGGTAAAGTTTGGAACTTCACAGAGACTTCTTGAATGGCTTTGAAAAAAATGTAATATGGACAATGAAGTCCAGGCTGAAGTGGTCTTAGGCAGAGATGAGGAACTTGAGACCTGGAGCAAAGGTGACCCTTGCTGTGCTTTAACAAAGAGACTGGTGGCTTTTTGTCCCTGCCCTAGAGATGTGTGGAACATAGAACTTGAAAGAGATAATCTGCGGTATCTAGCAGAAGTAACTTCTAAGAAGCAAAGCACTCAAAAAGAAGCAGAGCATAAATGTTTGGAAAATTTGTAGCCTTACGATGTGATAAAAAGAAAACCCCATTTTCTGGAGAGAAATTCAAGTCAGCTGCAAAAATTGGCATAAGTAACAAGTAGCCAAATACTAATTGCCAAGACAATGGGGAAAATGCCTCAAGGGCATGTCAGAGACTTTTGTGGCAGCCCCTAAAAGCCTGGAGGCCTAGGAGGGAAAAATGGTTCCCTGGGCTGGGTCCAGGGCCCCTCTGCTGTGCAGCTTCAGAATTTGGTGCCCTGTGTCCCAGCCACTCCAGCCGTGGCTAAAAGGGGCCAAAGTACCTCACAGGCCATTAGCTCAGAGGATGAAGGTCCCAAACTTTGGCAGTTTCCATGTAGTGTTAGGGCTGCAGATGGACAGAAGATAAAAATTGAAGTTTGGGAACCTCTGCCTAGATTACAAAGGATGTATGAAAACACCTGGATGTCCATGCAGAAGTTTGCAGCAGGATTTTGGAGCCCTCATAGAGAACCTCTGTTAGAGCAATGTGAAAATGAAATGTGGGCTTGGAGCCCCCACAGAGTTCTCACTGAGGCACTGCCTACTGGAGCTGTGAGAAGGTGGCCACCATCCTCCAGAACCCAGAATGGTAGATCCACCAACAGCTTGCACCATGCACCTGGAAAAGCCACAGGGTCTCAATGCCAGCCCAAGAAAGCATCTGAGAAAGGGTCTGTACCCTGCAAAGACAAAGAGATGGAGCTGCTCAAGGCCTTGGGAGCTCACTTCTTGTATCACTGTAACCTGGATGTGAAACATGGAGCCAAAGGAGATCATTTTGGGACTTTAAAGTTTAATGACTGCCTTATTGGATTTTGGACTTGCATGGGGCCTGCAGACCCTTCATTTTGATCAATTTCTCCCATTTTGAGTAGGTATATTTGCCCAATGCCTGTACTCTCATTGTATCCAGGAAGTGACTAATGTCCTTTTGATTTTCAGGCTCATAAGTGGAAAGGTCTTGCTTTGTCTCAGATGAAACCTTGGACTTGTACTTTTGGGTTGATTCTGGGATGAATTGAGACTTTGGGGGACTGTTGGAAAAGCATGATTGTGTTTTGAAAAGTGAAGACATGAGATTTGGGAGGAGCCAGGGGTGGAATGATATGTTTTCACTCTGTTCCCACCCAAATCTCATCTTGAATTGTAGTTCATAGTCTCTACGTGTCATGGGAGGGACTTAGTGGAAGGTAATTGAATCATTGGGGTGGTTTCCCACATACTATTCATGTGATAATGAGTGAGTTCTCACAACATCTAATGGTTTTATAAGGGGTTTCTCCCTGCCTTTGTTTATTCTTCTTCCTGACGCCATGTAAAGAAGGATGTTTTTGCTTTCTCTTCCACCACAATTCTAAGTATTCTGAGGCCTACCCAGCCCTTCAGAAGTGTAAGTCAATTAAACCTCTTTCTTTTATAAATTACCCGGTATCTCAAGAATGTCCTTATAACAGCAGGAAAATGTACTAATACAGTTGGTGTTACTTTAACTGTAGTGTAAGTTGAATATAGTCAGTTGGCTTCATTTCTGGATGCTTCCAGAGGGCCAGAGCTCTATACAGTATCTTTATATGCAGGTGCATTCCTAAAGTTGGTTGCACAGGTATATATATTAGCAGGATAGATTTTTGGTGTTATAGTTTGGATTATAACCTAGTAGATGGCACTCAAGAGTAATGGTTAGTAGCTAGCTTAATATCCAAACAGGCTCTCTTTTGTACTTCCTTGCTTTTCAGGCATGTTCTGTGGTGTGTTGGGGAGAAAGACCACCTCCTAACTAGGTCAGGCCCTGGATCTTGTGGAAGTCCCCTCAGATCACTAGAACTGCACTGACATTTCTTTTACAATGTGTTCTGGGCTCTAGGACCCCCATTGGCAGATGCTACAATAGGAATATACGTCACACTCTTTCTGGACCTGCCCTGTGGAGAGAGGCAGACCCCACTCCTGTTCTGGCCCAGGAATCCATGTGTATTGCTCCTTTCAGTGCTGTGATGGTAGGGGCCCCTCACACAGTCAAGTGCTGGCCAAGTACTAGTCTGGGCTCCATACTCCTGGGTACAGATTGCAACCTTGGGAGCAATGGAATATCCCATTAGTAGGGTTTGGTTTCTGGCTTTACTGGAGTATCTGAGGTGCATCAACACTCTCAGGCTGGTCTGTGGAGGTTGTGCTGTGCACCTGCTCCTGCAAAATGGCTATGCATGGACCCTGGGAGGGGTCAGCAGGCAGAATGGCTTGCAAAGCACAGGTGCCACAATATTACAGAGAAGCTGGCTCTGCTCTCTCCTGGCTCAGAGGTCAGCTGGGGACTGTGCCTCTTTGATGGGGATGGGGAGACCTAGAGAATGAACATTTATGGCCACTATCTGCTGGATCTTCCCAGGGCACAAAAGCTTCCAGGCTCCATACCATCTGGAGCCCTATCTCTGTCTGCTCCCCAAGGAGATCTCCCTGCTTGCTCACATATCCATAGGAAATGCCAGGTCCCCTGTCGCTACAACCCCAGAGGTCCTTGACAAGATTGAGCCATCCCTCAGTTTCTTTACTTTTCCAGGAGCCATTTAGGGCAAGGAACTATCCCTGGCATTTGGGTACCCTCCACAGGGTTCTCAGCTTCCTCCCTCTTCAGCCTCAGCTTAAGAATACCCTCTCTATTCACTCTTAGTATTTTATCTCCAAAGATCTGCCCAAATTATAGGGTTTACTCAACAATTTGGTCTTGTTGGGAGCAACACTTTCTGGCTGCATCTTGTCAGCCATCTTGTCTCCCCTGATTCTAAAATATCATTTTTCATTGTTGCATGGTATTCCATTATATGATCATATCATAATTAAACCAATGTGGGCCACTGGATAGCTTCTACTTTTTTTTGCCACTATGGACAACTGTAATATAAATATTGTCACAATTTTGGCACATTTCTGAGTACATGCAAAGTCGTCCAACAATGTAGATAGGGTATTAAAAAAAGATGTCCAAGATATTCTCCGATATAAAGGATATGGAAGATTACAGACCCTTAAAATTGTCTTAAAAGGTATTCTGAAGATAGTAGTGACAAAGTTCTTTTTTAAAAGGTTAAATCACACCAAGTTTATTCTGGGAAGGATAATAACAAAAATGCACAATGAAAAAAATGTATCATTTCTTCACAACATTATGCTCCCTTCTTTATGGCACCTCATCCTATCCTTAGGTATGATATGCTTTGCACAAACTCAGTACTCAAAAATGATTGACTGATTCAGGTTGAGTTAATAAATTTGGATTTCTAGAAGACAAATGGAACAATTTTGATATGTTCAAAAAATTGTTTTGAGAGTTGATATCTTGTTTCAATTTCTATTATTTCTATTGTTTCTGCCCATGTTGCTCTATTTTCATTTATTTTTCAATATTTAGACTCGAATATTTCTTTAAAATTGTGTTGCTGTAAATATGTAAGGTCTACAATATAATATTTTAATACATCATGCAATGATTACTACAGTCAAACAAATTAGCATACCCATCATGTTACACAGTTATCTTTTGTGTGTGATAAGCACATTTAAATCAATTCTACTAGCAAATTTCCAGTATACAATACAATAGTATTAACTATAGTCTTCATGCTGTGCATTAGATCTCTAGACTTACTCATCTTGCATCACTACAACTTTGTATGTTTTTGCCTATATATCCATATTTTTCTCACCTCTCCATCTCTGGAGATGTCACCATTCTCTTCTAGGCTTTTATGTATTCTACTTTTTCTTAGATTCCACATGTAAGTCAGTAAAGATTATGCAGTCTTTTTCTTTCTGTGTCTGGCTTATTTCATTTAGCACAGCCAAAGACACAGCCAGCAAAATTAAAAATCAGGCTATAGAATATGACAAAATATCTGAAAACCGTATATCTCATAAGTGGTAAATATTCAAAATATGTAAGAAATTTACACAAATCAATAGGAAAAATATAAAAACCAAAAACAATCTAATTTTTTAAATGAGTAAAAGACCTGAATAAATATTTTTCAAAAGAAAACATTAAAGTGGTGAACAGTTATAGAAGAAGGTGTTTAGCATCACTGATTAGCATAATGGAAATTAAAACCACAAGACATCATCTCACATTACCAACAAAAAGATAAGAGATAAAAAGTGTTGGCGAGTGTCTGAAGAAAAGAGAAGTATTGTACACTGGTTGTGGGAATGTAGATTGATGTAACCATTATGGATAACCGTATAGAAGCTCCACTAAAATTCAAAAATAGAAGTACCAAATGACTCAACAATCTCTTCTCTGGATATATACTTAAAAGCATTGAAATTAATACCTCAGAGAGATATCTGTGCTTACACATTCATTGCTGCATCATTCACAGCATCTAAGATATGGTAACAACCTAAGTGGCAACAAATGAATGGATAAAGAAAATATGACATAAATACATAATATAACACTATTCAGCCTTAAGGGGGAAAAGATATCCTGTCATTTGTGACAACATAGATAAACTTGGAGATGCAATTTTATTTTGTATCTGAATTGGTTAAGCATTTGTACTAATTTGCTTCAGGGAATTTTTTATTTGAATATGATTGAATCATCCAAATATGTTTTCTACTAGTAGACTTTTGACTTAAATTTCCTAGGTAATTGTAGTAATTCCTAACGTCAAGGCCTATAAATGTTGCTAATAAAGAGGTATATATATATATATATATATATATATATATATATATACACACACACACACATATATATTTAATTTCAACTTATATATATTTAATTTCAACTTATAGATATAATTTCAACTTATATATTTAATTTAAACTTATATATATATACATATTTAATTTCAACTTACTGTTTGTTGTCGAATAATTATTAAGCACTAAGTAGCAAGGTTATATCCCCATGAGAATGTAATTTTCCCATCTGAAACTCTAAAATCATTTAGTTTATATTGGTTTTGATAAAAATTGGGGGCAAAAAAAGATGAGAAAATTATTTCAAAGAGAAATCCCACTTTATTCCTCAAGTTGTAATATTTAATGCTTTACAGCTAAATTAAGTTGAAATTAGAATTGCTCATAATAATGAATTCCACTGTTCATTCACAGTAACTAGAAGAGAGAAAAAAACAATGGTTCTATAAAGGGAAAATCAACAGGCTGAAGGAATGACCAATTACTAAAGCCAAACTCTCTGAAAACTGATCCATTGTTTCAACTACATTATCCTCTTTGAGCTTATGAGGACACTGCGTAGACTATGGATGAAGGATAATTCAGAAACCTCTGCCCCACTTGCCACTGAATTTGGGCCTTAAGGCAGCTGGGAAAACCTGGGTGTGCCTGTCACTCACTGTTGAGCTGAAAGTTGTGGCTCGCTTTCCCATGGCTCTTAACAGTTCATATCTGAAAAGCCATTCATTCATTCAAAAACACCTTTTGAGTATGCATTATGTATTAAGAAACAGGATGATAGAATATAATAAGGTATAAAAGGATTTAAATAACACTAAGAAAGACAACACACATCCAGTGTAAGCCACATCTACTGTATACTTGGCATCAGTGAATACCAAGGACTTGAGTATTTGATGGCCTTCCTAAATATGCACATCATCCTGTCACTGCTCACCCAGAATCAAGATTCACTTCTGGTTCTGTGCACATCTTTCTCCGCTGCCTGCTCCCTTGGCCCTATGCCAATATGCAGAAAAAAAAATCTATAAATATGAACTATCTCACAAGCAGCTTAGAAAATATACAATGAAAGCAATGATGTTAATTGATAAATATTATTTTCCCTCTGATTCATAAAATAATCTTATTTTAAAAGATTGATTTTTTAACCCTAAACAAATTTTGAGTCACAGACTTCACTTATCCACACGAGGTATACGTCTTTCACTTTATTATGACTACTTTTGTTAATAAAATCTCAATTGTAGCAAAGGAGTTTTATATGGGGAAAATAATTCATCCAGAATTATTCCACAAAAGAGATGACACAGAAGATGCATTCACTGACTTTTTTCTAAATAGGTGTATTAATATCATTGTATACGTTTATATGTAATTATCTGGAAAGCCAAAGTTCACTAATAATTAGACAAATACAATCATAGTGTGAGATTAGTTATAGCTTTCAGGTACAACTGGAATAAAGTTATTTATTTTTTCTACTAGTTTACTATTATGTACAAATAAGCATCTGTAATGATCCCAGCACATGCCCATAAATAACTAAATCGTAAGAATTCAAATTTTTTTTCCAAGTCAACTTCTGCAACCTTTGAATATGGTATTTATAATCATGTAGGTCTAATATATACAAGCTGGAGAGATACGTATTGGCTTCAAATTGACAGATTTTCAACATCTATCCATAGGTAAAACTATCCATATTTAGGATGGCCTGCCTCAAGATAACACATTACCTCATGATACATTATTGACGGAAATGAAGGCATGGGGTATTTGATAAATCTCAACCTGAGAATGAAAAGAAAAATGCTTTGTTCCTATTAAGAAGGTTAAAATATCAGCATAATATTTGGGTGAATATATTTGGAGCTAAGGTTACTTTGGAAACTGGTATTTTGACTAGGTACTGTATAGGTAAAAACAAAAATAACTCTGTGTATCTACTCCAGTTAATAAACTTACTTCTCATAGAAGTATGAATTAGCAGTTCCAAAATTATTGTATGAGTGCACTAAAGCTGAAAAAATAAGTAAAAAATGGTAGATAATAAGTACCATGTTCTTCACTGCTGGAGAAATGAACTACAAATAAAAAGAAGAGAAAATGAATGCTAGAATAAGATTTGTGGTTTGGAATTGGAAATATCATCAGTGTGAACCCATGATTTATTTAATGTGTACATAGAGGACACATAGATATATAGGCATAAACATATAAATATGGATATGTAGATAGATGGATGGATGGATAGATAGATAGATAATAGACAGATATGTGTATGCATGTGTTTTTTTTATATATGTTTCCAAGCTGTGCCAAATGAAAAGGCCTAGAAGCAATGATACCCCTGTAGCAATGTCCAGATCTTTCCCCTAGACATTGGTTTCTAAATACCATTTTCTATTGAAAGGAACTAGGGCTGCTTATAAAGTAGTTTATTCCAGGACTGGGACAGGAAAAATACAAAATGAGTCTGGAAGTGCTCAAAGAAAGAGAAAGCGTAATAAAAGTCCAGGAATTTCAACATGAAGGAGCTCCCAGTGGCCAAAACTGCAACAATATAAAGAGTAAAATGTATAATGATAGTACTATAGTCAAACCTATATAATATATATCTGTGAGGAGTCCATACTGAAATAAGTAACTGAATATTTGACATTTGCAAGTTAAAAACATGGACTTTTTCATAAAACTTAAAAAGAAAATGCCATCCTTTTTTGTCATAAATATTAAGATTTTTCTCAGTGATGATAGACTGTATGAATAAGAATTATTTGAGTCTTTTATCATTTCTACACAGAGAAAGCTTAAAATGAATAACAGTCTCAAAAATATACTTGGATTTATTTCTTACGGTCCCTGAAGGAATAACTAGGACTATAGTGTAGAAGTGACAGAGCAATAGATTTTGATTTAAGCCAACGATGGAATGAGCTGTTTTAAGAGTTAACAAGATCTCAGTCACTGTAAGTGTTCAAAAAGTGCTTGTACATGCTCTAAACCCCTCCTTATTCTGATATGCTATTAATTTATTTGTGTCACGTGTGTGTGCACGCCTGTTTGTGTGTTTGTGTGTGTATAACCCTGAATTCTATATGGTCCGAACTATATCTTTCATTTATTAGCTCTTTGAAAGTGATTATCATGTCATATTTATCTTGGCCTGACAGTAACAGATGCCTAATAAATGGGTATTAAAATGATCAATTCGCTGCTCTATGCATAACATTATTTCCACTTGTTCAAGAACATATTTCCTATGTTTGAAGTAGCATATGCAGATTGAAGATGAGTTGATTCCAACAAACTGCATCGTTGCAACTAAAAATCTATTAAAATGTTTATGCCCAATAATCTCTAAATACAGAAACCTAAAGTACACTAACTAATAAGGATTCTAAAAGAGCAAATAGACTAAGTTTAAATATTATTTTGCCAAGACATATCTGTGCGTATGCATGTGTGTGTGTATATATACACACATTCATAGAAGGGCAGACTTTACAATATATATTGAAACCTTTATAACATGTAGAAATATAAAGTAATATATCCCATTATCTATGCTCCTGCTTTATGATAATAGCATTCTGATAGCCTTATAGGAATATGTGAGGCTTCAATATTGAAAAAGTACCAAATGCACAAGGATATCAACAGCTGAAAGTTATTTACAAGAGGTATTCTAGTCATTTTTTTCTGTGGTATAGGTACCTAGAATGCAATATTTATTTTATTTCCTTCAGAACGCTTTCCAAATACAAAAACCAGAAGGACACATACAGCATGAATGAAATTAACATTCACTGTCATTCTTCTAGCATTGAGAGAGATAAGAACTAGACAGAATGAAAAAAATATATAGCTAGCATCCTGGTAAAAAGAACAAACATATTCACTGTCATTTGTTTCCTGGAATATTGATAACCAGGAAGAAAAAAGGATTACTAGATGAGTCTAACAAAAGGAATATGGTGTCCTTACTGCTAATATATATGCTTTATATGAATTGTGCATTTTTTACCAAAGGATTTCTAGGAATCTTTTTATAAATATATTCTTTAAATAATAAAAAGAGCCCACTGAGGCAGTTTCAAATAAATGTGACTCATTCTGACATTCTGAGCATTCCATGAAGCAGGAACTCATGATATATGTGGTTTTTTTTTTTTTTTTTTTTTGGTATTCAGTAAATTTTATTTATATGTGTACCACTTAGGGTGGAAGACATGGATGAACTACCAGAAAAGGAAAAGATACTGAGGTGGGCTGCCCAGTAATTTTTTTAAATTTAAAATGGTAAAATAAGCTTTCTTTTATGAATTCCAAAGGAGAAACTAAACCCCCAAAGCACAAGGCCCATTTTCAGCTTCATCAGCTGTAGAACATAAGTAAAACTCTTATTATGAATAGGGGCTACAGAACTAATTCACTGTGCAAACCATTGAAAACTGTTTTAGGTTTTAGGAAATACTGTTTGAGTTACACAGAAGTGTGGTTCTTTATTGTTCAATACAATTTAATTTGATATTATAACAATTCTTCCACACATTAAGCAAAATTCTCTCAGGGCATGGCTGTTTCAACATTTTTTATTTTTAATACACCAGCTCTTAGGAAAAATAGGTGAAGAAAGGGTGAACACTTTCCTTTATAAGCTGGATTTTTCTTTCAGGTCATATGGGAATAATGAAATGGAAAAAGAGATTTTTTTTATGTACCACTCAATTTTTTAATAAAATCATTTGCTTATAATAAGCAGGCCCACGTTAACCATACATTTCAATGTTTTGTTAACTGTATACACCCATAAAGTTATACCATAATCAAAGTATAAAAATTATCATTCCAGAAAGTTCCCCTGTGCCCCACTAAATTCAATCTCAATCGTCCCCAACCTTAGGCAATGACTAATCAACTTCATAATACCATGGATACACTTTGTCTCCTCTAGAATTTCAG
This sequence comes from Cacajao melanocephalus, assembly GCA_963573385.1. Classification (NCBI taxonomy): domain Eukaryota; kingdom Metazoa; phylum Chordata; class Mammalia; order Primates; family Pitheciidae; genus Cacajao; species Cacajao melanocephalus. The sequence goes on along the minus strand of CAUYLG010002154.1, from coordinate 27,411 downwards.
ACAAATGAGACCATATAATATGTACTTTTTTTTTTTAGGCAGAGTTTTGCTATTATCACCCAGTTGAAGTTCAATGGTGTGATCTCGGCTCACTGCAACCTCCACCTCCTGGGTCCTAGCAATTCTCCTGCTTCAGCCTCCTGAATAGCTGGGATTACAGGTTCCCAACACCACATCCAACTAATTTTTGTGTTTTCAGTAGAGATGGGGTTTCAACATGTTGGCCAGGTTGGTCTCTAACTACTGACCTGAAGTGATCCCCCCGCCTCAGCATCCCTAAGTGCTGGGTTTACAGGTGTGAGCCACCATACCTGACTGCTATATACTCTTTTATAGGTGACTTTTTAACTCACACATCACTTTTCTGACACACATCAATGGAGTTGTATGCATCAATAGTTTGTTCCTTTTTTTATGCTAGTAGTGCTCAATTGTACTAACATACCAAAATTTAATCATGTGTTAATGAATGTATAGGTTGCTTTGAAGTTCAGCTACTTTGAATAAAGCTGCTACGTACATGTATTTTTAGGCCTTTTTATGGACATATATTTCTTCTAATAAATAATTTATAGTATAATTGATAGATCATGTGTTGGGCATATTTTTTAACTTTGTAAGAAAGTGCCACACTCTTTTCTAAAGTGGTTGTATAAATTTACATTTCTACCAGCAGCATGAGAGGGCTCCAGTTGCTCCCAGGTGATATTTATTATTTTCAATCTTTAATCCCAGTGCATGTATAGTGGCAAATCAATGTTATTTTAATCACATTTCCCTGATTAGTAGTTGACAGTTTGGTCATTCATGTGTCTTTTTATCCTACAGATTCTTTTCAAATCTCTGGCCATATTTTTGAGTTGTTTTTATTATTGATATTTAAGAGTTACTTTATATTCTAGATACAATTCCTTTTTCACATATATATTGCTAAAATTTTCTCTCAGTCTGTGACCGGTGTTTTCATTTACTTAAGTGTTTTTTCAAGAGATGTTTTAATTTTATTGAGGTGTAATTTACAGTTTTTGTGATTCTTTCACTGTTACTATTCTTTGTCTTAAGAAATTATTGTCTATTTTTTCAAATTTTATTTATTTATTTTAAAATATATCTTTGATATTTTCAGATGAATGATCCATTTCAAGCTATTTTACGTTAATGTTTTATGATAAGTAATGTTGATTTCTTTCATATAATAGTTGTTCTAGCACCACTTGTTGAAAAAGACTACCTTTTTCCCGCTGAATAACCTCAGGACCTTTGTAAAAAAATCAATTGGCCGTATATCAATGGGTCTATTTCTGGACTTCTACTCTATCTATCTATGTCTTTATTTTAATCTATCCTTTTCCAAATGCCACATTTGGAAAATGACATATGCTAGGATATATAATATGTTGAACAGAAGTTATTAGAGCAAGCATCCTTGCCTTTTTCCATTTATTTGGGAGAAAGTATTTAATCATTCACTATTAACTGTGATATTAACTGTGGGTTTTATATAGATGTCCTTCATCATATATAAAAAAAATTTCTATTGTAGTTTGTTGAAAGTTTTTATCATAAATGGATGTTGTAGTTTTTTAAATGATTCACCTGCATCAGTTTAGATGATTATATAGCTTTATAAAGTATTACTATAGGTGAATTGCATTCATGGATTTTAGAATGTTAACACAAACTTGTAATCCTGGCAGAAATCTCATTTGGTCATGATATATTTTATTTTTTCATATATCCAAATAATAAGTTTACTAATATTTTATTATGGTTACTTTTGTTTATGTTTACGGAGAATATAAGTCAGTAGGCTTTTTTATTGCAATGTCTTTTGTATGATATTGTATCAGAAAAAATTCTTCATTAATTGTGTTGGCAAGTTGTGTCACCTTGGTTCCTCTGAGAAGCAGAGTCAAGAAAGGATTAAATTTTTAATGAATATATTGGGAGAAATACCCATAAAAGATGAAGGGAGAGAGAGACAAAATAGGAAGACTTCTGACCATGAACACTTCTGACACCTTTGAAAGAACCAAGGAGGAAGAAAAATGGACAGGAAGAACCTCAGATCACAACACAGTTCTGGAAAAGGTTCAACCAGGCTGATCTGATTTCTTAGAGTAAATGTTAACAGAGGACTCTCATGGTGAGAGGAAAGAAATGGTCTTGTTCTAGTAACCATTATGTGTTGTCTTTGGCTAGGAGGAGCCCAAGAGAAACGTATAACTGTTTTTACATATGAAAGCTAATAACTTCTGTTAGCTTTAATAAACTATTCTCCTCCTAATAATTTATTTTATAACCTACTATCTTACTGAATGATTTTATTATTTCAATTAGGTTTATCATTAACTCTCTAAGGGTATTTAGATGAATTATCATAGCATCTGAAAATAGACCTGGTTTCAATTCTTTACCAGTTACTATGGCTAAAACTGATTTATCATCCCTTTCTTGGTTTCATTAACTAATACTTGTAGCACAATAATAAGTAGTAATGAACAATCTGAACAAACATCTTATCAAAGAAGAACTGTAGAGTAACCAAGTGATTTTTTTTATGATTTTCACTCAGCATGCATTGTATACTTTAACACAGGGTTATATGTACTTAATGCCATTATTCTTTTCAAATGTGTAATAAATTGACAGATGTCATAAAAATATTTCTCAATTGATAAACAGGAGGTGACATTTCACAAATAATTGTAGTATAGCATACTTGGAGTCTGATAGAACATAGTTACAAAACTGGCCCGACCGTGTTGTTGGCCAGTGTCCTTGCTCAAATTGTTTAATCTTTCTGAACCATAGTTTTCTTTTCTGGGAAATGATGATAAATATATCCCACTCATGTTGTGAAGATTAAATTATACATATAAAGTAATTAGCATGATTGCTGACACACTGTAAGTGATCAGGAAATATTTTTATTATATTTTATATTACATCTTCCATACTTAGAGAAAACATAAATAAAAATAAAAAGCACTGGAGCCACAATGTATAGGACCACATCTCACCTTTCTAATTAAAAGAATTTCTTATTCCCGTGACCTTGGGAATGTATTTAAACTTTTTGTGCATTAGATTATTCGACTGTAAAATGGAGAAGTGTGCAAAACATTTTGTAGGAAGGGAATTGATAATGCATGTAAAGCACTTGAAACAGTACCTGGAGCATATCAAGAGCTCAGCAAATTATGTTTTTATTAATTCTAACTTCCATTTCAGCTTTGCAACAAATAAAATGCACACGTTTTTGAATGTCAAATTATGGTTCAACTAATAATGGATATAATGTTGTCCAGTTCATTGCATTGAAAGCAAGATTTGTATTATCTAAGAATCAATTATTATTTTCCAAAGTGTTCTTAAAAATCATGTATACATTTATTCCAAATAATAATTATAATCCAAAACTCATTCATAAACCAAAACAGCTATATTAACATAAGCTATTGGTTTTTTTTTTTTGACGTTATCACCAAAAATCTAACCTCACATTAACAGATTTTTAATAATTTACTTAGATATTTTCTCAAATTGGATAATGAAGGATCTCTTGTTTACTAATGAATGTTTGAGTTTGAGACATTATTTTTTAGGCAGATATACTCCACATATTCAATGTTGCTCTTATTGTTTGGGAGAGAAACAAATATAAACATATTCTAAGTTAAAAAAAAAAACTCTCAGTAAACTGGAAATAGAAGGAAATTCCTCGACTTGATTAAGAATAGCTACCATAAAGCTATAGCTAATACTCTACTTAATGGTGAGAAACTAGAAGCCTTACCACTAATACTGAGAAACAAGGCAAGGATGTTTCCTTCTACTATTTCTTTTTAAAATTATGCTGGAAGTCCTAGCTAATAAAATTAGAAAACAAAGTAAGAGGTGTGGAAATTAGAAAGAAAGAAGTAAAATTGTCTTTGTTGGTGTATGAAACAGTGTTCTATGTAGAAAATATGAAAAAATTAACAAGAAAACTCCTGGAACTAATAAAAGGTAGGAGTAAGATTTCAGAATACTAGGTTAACATATAAGCATCAATAGCTTTTCTCTGTATCAGCAATGAATAAGTGGAACTTGAAAGCAATATCATTTACATTAGCACCTCTAATCATGAAATACTTATGTATAAATCTAAGGAGATATGTACAAGTTCTATGAAAAACTATAAAACTCTCATGAAAAAAGAAAAAAATAGAAGTAAATAAATGGAGAGATATTTCACATTTATGGGGTTTATGGGTAGGAAGGCATATTATTGTCAAGATGTCAGCTCTCTCCAAATTGATCTATAGATTCAATATAAATCCAATAAAAGTCCCAGCAAGTTATTTTATGTACATCGACAAACTGATTGTAAAGTTTAAATGGAGGGAAAAAACCAAGAGCAGCCAACACAACATTAAAGTTTAAGAACGAGGCTGGAAAACGGACACTACCTGATTTAAATAAAGCTACAATAATCAAGACAGTGTGTAATTGGCAAAATAGTAGAAAAATTGGTGAATGGAACAGTATAGAGAGCCCATAGATATACACAAATATAATCACCTGATCTTTGACAAAGGTGAAAGGCAATATAATGGAGAAAAGATCATCTTTCCAACAATGGTGCTGGGACAACTGGAAATACACATTCAGAGAAATAAATCTACATGCAGACATTAAACCTTCTAAAATAAACTAAAATTGATTGAAAACCTAAATATAAAACTCAGAATTATAAAAGTCCTGGAAGATAACATTGGAGACAATCTAGATATTATTGGGTATGACAAAAACTTTTTATATCTAACATCAAACACATAATTCATAAAAAAATAATCTATAAATTGGACTTAAACTAACACCTTCCGCTCTGCAAAATTACCCTGTTAAGGGAATCAAAAGAGAAGCCATAGACTGGAATAAAATAATTGGAAAAGATGTATCTCATAAAGGACTGTTATCTAAAATATACAAAGAATAATAAAAGTTCAACAATAAGAGGAAAAAAACAACATGATTAAGAAATGGACCAAAGACATCAACAGACACCTCACCAAAAAACCAAATGGCAAATAAGCACACTAATATAAGCTTAACATCATATATCATTAGGGAATTGCAATTTAAAATTACAAGATACCACTAGACCACTATTAGAGTGGTAAAAATCCAAAATACTGACAACACCAAATGTTGGTAAGGTTGTGAAATCTCAGAAACTGTCATTCATTGATGGTGGGAATACAAAATGGTACAACTTCTTTGGAAGACAGTTTGGCAGTTTCTTACAAAACTAAACATATTGTTACCATATTATTCAGCATTCGCATTCCTTGGTGTTTACCCAAATGAGTTGAAAATTTTGTTCACACAAAGATCTGCACATAATTGTTTATCGCAGTTTCATTTATGGTTGCAAAAACTTGGAAACAACCAAGCTAACAAACAAAATACACTAGATCAAATTAAAAATCAAAACTTTGTTTTATACAAAATAATAAAATAAACTACTAATTAAGTTGATCAAGAAAAAGAGAAAGCACAGACATATGTAATAAGAGATATCAATGGAGGTAAGAAAGGAATTAACAAATAAGGGATTCTTCAATAGTTAAATGAATTTTTAAAAAGTATAATACATCCAGAAAATGGAATGTTTTTTGGCGCTATAAAATGAACTATCAAGTTATAAAAAGACATGGGAGAAACTTAAACGCATATTACTAAGTTAAAGAAGTCAATAGGAAAAGGTTATAAACTGCCTGACTCTACCTATATGACATAGGGAAAATGCATAAAACTATGGAGACAGTAAAAGGTTCAGTGATGACCAGGGTTTAGGAGTGGGAGGAATGAATTAGTGGAGAGTGGGGACATTAGGGGAATGAAACTCTTCTGTATGATCGTATAATGATGGTTACATGTCATTATACACGTGTCAAAACTCAGAAGGTACAGCATGCAGTGAGCCCTCATGTAACAACAGTCTTTGATGGATAATGATGTGTCAATGCTGGTTCATTGATCACAGCAAATGTATCATACTCCTTCAGGATGCTGATGATGGGGAAGACTGTGTGTGTGGTGGAGGGGTAGGTGGTAACTCTGTACTTTATCCTCAATTTTGCTGTGAACCTAATGATTCCCTAAAATATAAAGTGCATTTTTTTTAAGCCTGGTAATGAATATAGTGAGCATCTTTAATTTTCATCATCTTTGTAGAAATTAGTCCAGTGTTTCTGCAGTAGGTAAGATTTTGCCTTTAAGATTAAAGTGTCTTTATTTATATGTATATCATGTAAAGAAAATATCCATCAATTTCTAAGTTTTTGAGGGTCTTATCACGAATAATTTTAAATATTGTTGAAGGTTTTATTTAGTATCACTGTAGATAATCATATTTTTCCCTTAATTCTATTAATGTGTTTTTTTACAGTAATAGAATAAAGTCCTTTTCGTTATGGTGTATTATATTCCAAATGCAGTGTTGGGTTATGTTTGCTAGTATTTCAGTTGGTACGTCTATGTCCATAAGTGCAATTATATGTAGGTTATGTTGTACTATCTGTCAGGTTAAAGTGTCAATATTTTAGTATTTCATAAAAATTCAGTGAGAGTTTATTTTGGAAAAGTGTTTGTAACATTGCAACTACCCTGTCTTCTAATATTTCTCTGTGAAACCATGTGGGGCTAGTGCTTACTGTGGAGTGGTGCATTGGTAACTTTGTACCTTCCATAGGAATTGAACCAAAGCTTTCTACCTCAATTGGGGTCAAATTTGGCAATCTGTATTTCCCTGTGAAGATAACCATTTTATCTATATTTCCAAATTTTTTGCCTAAAGGTTTTCTGCAAAGTGATCTCCCATTTTTTTTTAATTCCTTTCTTACTCCCATTGTTACTTCTTCTTATATATATTTGTGCTTTCTCTTTTCCTTGATCAATTTACTTAGTGGTTTATTTTTTTTATAAAACAAAATTTTGATTTGTAATTCATCCAGTGATTTTTGTGTGTTAAGTACTTCATCAAAATCATGTTTACATTTATCATTTTTTTCTGATAATTTTATTTGGTTTTCTTATTTATTTCCCAGTTATTTTTCAAGATAAGAATTTAAGACAGTTCTTTTACTTCTTCATTTTTATTGATTAAAGTATTTAGTGATAGGCATTTTCTCTTAATTACTGCTTTAAATATATCACATAAACTCTCGCATGAAATGTGTTCACTTTGATTACTTTTCAGAAATTATGCAATTTGTGTTTTCCCTTTTACTCAGAATTGTTTAATAGAAGTTCCTTCTCACCTAAATGGAAGGGTTTTTAAAAATATTGTTAATACTTTCTAGTTTTATTTTATTTTGATCAAAGCATGTTCTTTGTGATAGATTTTCTTTACTTGTTGCCTATTTTATTCATTACCTAGTATATGATCATTGTGTGCGTGAATACTTCATGACCTCTGGAAAAAAAGATATAATCTCTAGCATCACAGTATAATGTTCACAGCCACAAGATCTACCTTACTAATTATGTCTTCAGGTCTTTCACATACTTATTTTTTGTTGATTTAATTGATTTTATACTGACAAGGCAGTGTCAATGTCTCCTATTAGCACATGTCTGTCTAAATTGCATTACATATCTTGTAATTTTTCTTCATAAAGAATATTGCTGTGCTTTTTGTTACATAGGTATCCATAATTGTCATGCTATCACTGTGAATTTTGGCTTATAGTATAAAAATTGCTCTTACTGGTTATATTTGGTTGGTTGGTGCTTTTTGGATAAAATTATACTCTGATATCAAAATAATTATCCCTGAATTTGTCTCAATTTTCCTGGTATATCTTGGCCCATTCCTTTATTTTTAGCCCTTCTGAGTCCTTTTGGCTATACATATTTCTTGCAAATAGCCTGTTTTGTAAATGCTTTGCAAGCCAAATTGAAGCTATTTTTCTTTTAATAGGTATATTAAACCTTTTAACACTTATTTATATGACTGATATATTTGTTCTCATCTCCGTCATGTTTTATAATTATGTATACTATGTCATATTTGCTAAGTTTATATGAGAGATATTTATATTTGGGTTTTTTGTTATTTTTTGATATTTAAGAGGGTTTGTATTATTTATTTTTATTTCTAAGTTGTAAATTGACAAATTATAGTTTTATATATATAACTATATATATATAAATATGGGGTAAAAAGTGATGCTATGGCTTAATTAACACAGTGTTGAACAATTAAAACAAGATGACATATTCATCTCTTCAAACACTTATTTTTTGTGATGAAAACATTTAAAATTTATTCTCCTACAGATTTTGAAATGTACAACACATTATTATTTACTATATTTACTATATTGCAATATTTTATTCTAGGGATTACCTTTGTACTAATACATTTTAATGCCCTTATCTCCTTTTTTCTTAAGCAACATTTTATTATTTGATAAAAATACATATATGAGTAGCATATTTAAGTACACCTATTGTATATAAAATATCAGTGTCATTTTTCTATTTTATCTTCCTTTTCACATCTTCACAAAAATTCAATTATATTAGTTTTATTTTGTCATAACATATTAGTTTTTATATTTGTATTCCACCCTGTATCCAACTTTTGTTTCAGTCAAATATCATCAGTTCTTTGCTCTAAGATTTCCTCAGTTATTACTCTCAAGAAGGGCTAATGACTGAAGAATCCCTTTATGTTCCTTCATGTGTAAAGCTGATTTTCTAAGCACTAACAATTGAAGGACAACTTGAATGAATATGAAATCCTTAGTTTACAGTTTATTTCAATGAGGCTTTTGAAAACATATCTGTATTTTTGTCTTTCTTTTATAATGTTTTTGAGAGGTCTGATGTCAAGTTAATTCATTTGCTCTTGTAATTTAATTTGCACTACTTAGTGTTTGCTCAGTTTTCTGAGTTTGTAAGTTGATATTTTAAAACATGATTGTATCATGGGGGTTGTTTCTCATGAATGGTTTAGCACTATCCCCCTTGATCATGATAGTGAGTAAGTTCTCATGAGATCTGCTCTCTCTTTTTGTCCTGCTGCAGCCATGTGAAGTACTTGCTCCCCACTTTGTCTTCTGCCATGATTGTAAGTTTCCTGAGGCCTCCCCAGAAGCCAAGGTGCCTCACTGCTTCCTGTACACCCTGCAGAATTATGAACAAATTAAACTTCTTCTTTATAAACGATCTAGTCTCAGGCATTTCTTTATACCAATGTGAGAACTGACTAATACACCATGCATAATGTCCATCTCTGACACCATAGCCACTTTGTTCATAAGCCCATTGAACAATGATATGAGTGAATAGGGAAAGGGGCTGAGCAGTATTCACAGAATGTGTCATAGTATTTTATTAAAACCTTCCTCTGCTTGAGGTCACCTTTGGGTGAGAATTCACATGGCACATAAATGTCCACAAATTTTATGCCATTCAGTGATGTCCATCAACAAAACTCTTCCTCACTATTCTTTCTCAGAAACCTCCAAGTCATGTTTCTACAAAATCCTAGACAGTCTAGCCAAACCACCATCCACAGACCATGAATCTGCACATCATCACATGTCTCACCATTTCTCCTTCCAAGCAAAGTGCACAACCAGTTGCATTACCTGATGTTCTCCCCATTGTATATCTGCATTATATATAATTTTTGGGGACCATGAAACGACAGAAATATTTTACCTCTATCATCACTTTATTTAACTTTTTTCACCTAACATTTTCCATCATCTCATACTATCCTGTTTTGCTTTTCATTATTCCTGACTCATATACTCATTGCCACCATCATTGCCAACCATTTCTAACTGGACCACTTGCATGAAAATTTTGTTAAGCAAACTACCTTATACTACATTATAGACTTGCATGTGTTTGCATATGTGTGCATGTATATGATGTATATTTATTCTATAAATATATTGTATATGTATATAAATATTTGTATATTTATACAGAATGCTTCTTTTATCTCTTCATAATAACAAACATTTGGCTCTCCTTTGAGAATAAAAACTTCCCTTTAGTTTCTCAAGTTTCTCAATTTATAAGGTGCTGTAGCTATAGTAGGCAGTAATATTTTCACTTCTCATTTCTCATTTTAAGCGAGCAATTCTCTTTTTTTGTATACAATATTTTCTTTGGAGTTCAGTCTCTTTGTTATACTATACTTTGGCCTCTAAGATTTTGTTATTTGCAGATATTCTTCAGGAAAGTCTTTTTATATTCACTGAAAACTTTCCTATTGAACTGCTTACTTAAAACTATCTCTGGTTCCATCATGTACAGCATTGTCAATATCTAACTTGGATGACCTACACAAAAACCTAATTTTTTATTCGCTTCTCCTCCTGAACTCCAATGACCCCATTTATTTCCAGCCACTCACTTCCATTTTTATATTATAAATTTCTTTCTAGTTACCATTGTTTTAGCTGGGAGTCTTTAAGAAGCAGGTACTAACATGGATTAAATGTGAAAGAATTTTATTAACAGAAATGCCTGTGTGAAAGTAAATATGAATAAAATGAGGAAACTGGGAAAGCTGTTAAATTGCCATACACACCCGACTCCAAGTAAAGGTCGGAAGGAAAGAAGATTGAGTGAAAGGCACTTAGACTGGAGAGCAGTCTAAGGAAGTTTTGGCAAGGCCATAGATGAGTCCTTGAACCAAAGTCAGCCGACTAATGAACCCTGTATCTTCCATAAATGGGTTTGCGTTCTGGTTATTCAAAGTCTGGGAGCAGTCCATGAGAAGTGTTTCCTCTGGACAAACACAGGGAACAATTTCAAAGTGCCACAGGTGGGAACCTTGGTCACTTTTTTTTACTTTTACTAAATTGTCTGAGGTACACCTTTATGTCTGCCAGTGTCAACACCTTTGGCCACAGAGACTTATTCCACACAGTATTGTGGAGAAGCCTCTGCATTGTCCCATGGACATTTCTTTCTGTGAGAAAGATAAGAAGGTAGCTAGTGGGATGAACTAATACCCTGATCATAGTAGTTGGTCTAGTGGCCACAACTAGGTATCATCCTTTCCCTCCTTTACTATCTACTCTAAATCTACCTCTCCCTCAGTTATCTCCTCTGCAGGTCTTGCTGAATTCCTGGTGGTACTGCAAATCTTTATTTGAGACTGTCTCAGTCTGGAATTGCTGTACTTCCCTGTTCAGTTAGAATGGGGCAGGAGAGTACAAGGAGGTACCCAAGTGGATTACCTAGGATCACTACACAATTCCTCCATGCCATCATTGTGTAAAACAACCATACCTACTCCTGAATATTGGGATCAATTACCCTTGCCAATATGGTGACTCTTGTCATCTGCTTAGTCTTGGAGCACAAGGAATCCAAAGTGCCCTGGAATCACCTCTGACTTGTAGTTCAACAGACCCTTGCTGTGTTTTCCGGAAAGAGTGCATCTCATTTGAGAAACAGGACCTCCAGCTTAGCAGAACCCAGAGTTGAAATGACAGAAAGTATAAGCTCCCATTGGGTCATTTGGAATGAAAGCAATTGGGACCACTCCTGCTTCATCATTTGGATTCTCAACTCTTGTATCCTCAATACTGGAGCACAGTACCATATAGCGGTCTGTGATTTAACAAATACAGTTTACCTTGTAGGTTGGCACCCCATTTTCAGAGTCCTTCTGAGCTGACACTTCAGTTGTACCTTTAAAAGGCTGTTGTAGCGTTCTATGAGACTAGCTGCCTCTGGATGGTGTTGTGGGTGATATGATCAATGGACTCAATGGCATCTGACCCACTTCTGCCCCTCCTTTGTCATGAGAGGGAGCTTAGTCAGATGCCATGCTGATTGGGATACCATACTTATGAATCAGGAATTCTATAAGCCTGCATAAACTCATTCTGGCTGAGGCTCTTACAAGCAGAAAAGGCAACTCATGCCTGGATAAGTATTTCTCCTTGTGAGGATAAACTACTGACCCTTCCAGGATGGGAATCAACTTGGTGAATTGATTATTCATAGTATATAAACCACCACCCTAACATCTTTCAAGCTTTAATAATATGCCTAGGGTCTACTCTCAATAGAATGATTTTTAGAAATTTACTATCTTCTCTGGATTAGGTGGGGACACTTTTTCCTGGTTCCTACTGGCTTTCCCCACAGTATCTCATACCCCATAAACCAAGGGCCAAATGTGGGAATTACTGCAACTATCAAGTACACCCATTCTTATTATGCACTTAGCATCTGGATAAATAACCACTGGGTTCACTCTGAGCCAAATTTTAGCTAAGACTCAATTGATTACCTGTTTCCTATAGACTTCTGCCTCACAAGAAAGCTGTAATGATTATTTGGGTTTCTGAGTATCAATACAACTCAGACTTCATGTGTAATAGTTCTTGAAATGTCTGGCTATTTTAATTTCACCATACTTGAGTAAATGGCCATAGATCACTTTGGGGAAAAACTAGAGAATTGTAATGGCATATACTTGCTATGGTGTTATGATGTCCTTTCCTTTCCCCTAGAAGTTCAGGCCTCTTCAGTCAACTAATCCTAGAACTGAAAATTAGCTCAGATCTGGGCACCAAAGAAAAAAAATTAACTTTTTTTTTTTTTTTTTTGAGACAGGGCCTTACTTTGTTACCCAGGCTTCAGGCTGGAGTGTAGCGGCACTATCACAGCTTACAGGCCTTGATCTTCCCAGGCTCAGGTGATCCTCCCACCCCAGCATACCAAGTAGCTGGGACAGATGCACAGTACCACACCCAGCTAATTTTTGAAATTTTTGTAGAGACTAAGTTTCACCACGTTTCCCAGGCTGGTCTCGAATTCCTGGGCTCAGGTGATTCTCCCACCTCAGCCTTCCAAAGTGCTAAAATTACAGGTGTGAACCACCACACCATTCCTAGAATTGTGACTCTTTATTGAGGTGACATCCCTCAGCCTTCTGCTCTTTCATGCTTGCCTTTTTAGGATGGTAAGTATTAAGCAGAATCCTTGATGTCCATCTCTATTTTACTTCTAGTTATACCATGCTCCATTAATGTCTACAGCTCCCTGCAGATCAAGTCCTTTTGGCTGCTAGTCTCACCTTGCTTACCATTGTGGTAAATATAGCCTTTTAACTCCTGGAAGTTAAGCAATGCCACCTGGCCACTATTAGACTCTGCATCTACTAGCACCATGGCCACTAGTCAGTCCAATTCTGTGACTGCCTTCCTTAATATTAAACACAAATTAAAGAGGAGGGCCTCCTCTGAACTTCTCAATGATGCTTGTGCCCCTGACACCAGTGTAGTTCCAATGGCTTTGGTGAATGGTATGTACTATGGTTTCTTTCACGGAATATAATTCGTTGTGGTTCTTTTAGCTTTAACATATCCATTCCAAGATGTTCACTTCCCTAGGCCTCTTTTTTTCCTACCATATTCCAGGGAAATGTATGCATGATTCCTTTGCTGAAAATTGGCCATCATGTTTTTCAAGATTTCTAAGAACCATCCTAGCAACAAATTTGCCCTATTCCATGAGGTCTTTGCTAGAGTGTTTGATCTCATGCCCCTCAAAAATGTGCTCAAGTCAAATTAATCCTTAACTTATCCAGCCTTCCAATTTGACTTTATCAAGAACACTCAGAACACAATCCCTGAGGTACTGACATGGTTACTGCTGGTATATGCTGGATAGTACTTGCAATACTTTAAGTAATCTCTTAAATTCCTTACGAGTCTCAGTTTACCCACAGCCAGGCTATGGTGGGATTTCACACTAGTTATAGACCTTGCAGACAACAAAGTAGGTGGGGGCAGTATCTAAAGAATCACCAATTGCCTGATTGGAAATAATCTTCTGAAACCTCCTGAATAACAGAGGAAATCCTAGTTGTTACACAGGAAAGGTGGGCCACCTATGCATTTCTAGTGTGTAAAGAGTATGGGAGGGTTGTAAGGTATCTTCAGAACAGCCATCCAGATGTACTTCTTTAAGTATTCAGGTTACGATTACAGGTTTAACCTACCAGAACCCTGACCTTCACATAACAGACCACTTTGTTGTCTCCGAGGCTCTGCAACTCTCACAATTAGTTCTTCAGCCTGCTGTTTCATTGTATCTGGCCTTCTGCTACAGGTGATGAGGGCCTCTTTATATGCTACCACTGAGGCCCTCTAGTTCTTGCACTTAGGTATTAACTGCTTGTTAACAGCTCTAAGTCTCTCATTATCCATATGTATTATGTCAATACAATTTAGCATTAACCAGCCAACTTTGCTGTCTTTGCAAACATTTTTATAGATTCCAAATGCCTGCTTCATTGCACCTTTTACAGCATTCCTCACCACTGAGTTATCTTCCAAGGTCCTGAAAGCTGAAATATTTAACAATTGATCAACTGTTTTCGGCCAAGTACTATCCATGTTCCCAATCAAGTTTGTGTCCTCCTCACTTTGAGTTTGGAGTGGGGTAGGATGGAGATGAGAAGGCAGATGAACCCATATAAAATCCTGATCTTACTGCCAATCTTTTTTGAACTACTCTGAGTACCACTTGTTTTAGCCTGAGTGAGTCCCTCAAACAAGCAGTCAGTAAGACAGGATTGAATGTGCAAAGACTTTATTAGGGAAAATGTCTATATAAAAAGGAATATGGAAGGACCTGGGGAAACTGAAAGAGCTGTAGAATCTCCACGTATATCTAACTTCAAAAGAAGAAGAGATGGAAAGAAGGTTGAATGGGAGCAATCTGGGCTGCAGTACACTCTGAGGAAGGTTGGACAAGCTGTAGGGAAGGCCTTGAACCAAATTTGCCAAAAAGGAGTTCGATATCTTCCAGGAATGTGTCCTCTTATTATCCTTTCATCCTTGGTGGCAAGCAGCACATGGGAGGCCTCAGCATAAACATGAGATGGTTTTTCAGGACAAGACAGCAGCTTGGGCCTTCAATCAATTATATTTCCTATTGTTGAAAGAAGTCTAAGAGGAACACTCTCATCACTGCTGCATTCAGAAATGCCCAAACCATTTTAATCTTAAAATCTAAGGTGCTAAGTGACCATATAATTTAATGTCCAAACAAGGATATTTTCGAGAATGCAAGAGTGAGTCTGTTAGGAGTTACACCCGGACTGTCCCAGACATACTATATAATGAGACTATCCTTTGTCTTCAAATTCTTTTCTCTATTTTTAGCTTTTACATTTTCTTATGTTCTATCACTACAATTCTTGATCATCACCAATTTATTCAAACTGATCCCACTTCCTTAATCAATATTTATTTAACTAACTCATCCAAACTAGACTCCATAATCTGTTAAATAAATATTTTTTTCACCACTAAGATCTTTGTCCTCTGGCTCTTTTTCCACAATTGTACTGAAACATCCGAACTCTAATTCCATTGAACTATTAGAATGTCCACTTTTACAACTAGCTATTGAACAATGTTAGCAAAGGTTACACTTCAGTGCATATTTGTATCGCTATAAATCCATAATATTCAAAATTATACCTAACATCAACTTAACTCTTATTTCATCAAGAAATGTTATTAAGGGAAACTCTCCTGTAACATCTCCAAAACTTTCTACAAATATATTTAAATCAATGGCAACTAGATTTACTTTCTTTATCTCAAAGAAGGTTCTCCTTCCTCCTATCACTGGTGGAGTTCATTTATTCTAAAATCTTATTCCATTACTCATTTTCTGTTCTCTAATGTCAGCCTCCTCCATGCTTCTAAATTTCCCCTTAGCATTTGAATGTTCTTGTGTCTCTCCAATGTAAACATTTAAAATTTTTTTACTCCGTATCTTTTAGCTAACATACTTTTATACTCTTCCTGTTTACAGATAAATTTATTGGAAGTGTCTATGAATGTAGTTTCTACTTCTTTACTTCCATTTTATTCTTTATTTCATTAGAAGTAACTCCCTCACTAATCACTCTGCTGATTAGTCACTGTCATTGATTAAATGACCATATGTTATTTTCAGGTTTTCCCAGAAAAAAATGGAGTTTTTCCTACCTCTTTTATATGTGCTGGCAATATGATTTTTTTTTCACCAATAAAATGTGGCATAAGTGATATGCTATTTCAGAACTTAAACCTCAATAAGTCTCACAGTTCACATTGTAGATTTTTTAGAATGCTGCCACAATGTGAATGAGTCTGACGTAGCTTTATGAAAAAGCCATACAGCCCGCAGATTCTTGAGATTTAGAGAAAAAAATAGAAAAAGGCACATAGAAGAAAACCAAGGTATCTTGGTCAACAGCCTACCAATCACCAACCATGTAAGTGAGGCCATTGTACACAATCCAGTCCCTGCTGCTGTCCTAATTGATTGCAGCAGAATGAATAAACCCCAGAAAAACCAACAGAATCTAACTAAGCTCATCCAAAATTGCTGACCCACAGACAATAATTTTATAAAAGATTGTTGTTTTAAGTATGTAAGTTTCATGGTAATTTGTTACAAAATGATAATTAATTGAAACAAACCCCAATTATACCATGTGCAAAACATGACATGTATTATTTTATCTAAATCTGAAAATAATTCTGGGAAATAAGTAATATTTTCTCTATTCTTAAGAATAAGATACTGAAGCTCAAGGTATTGATATGGTTTTAATAAGGTTTCACAGCTTCCATGGATGAGCCAGCTTCTTTTATCAAGCACTATATCTGACAAAAATGCTTGCAAAATCTGAAAATTATCATGACTCCATTTTTCTTTATATAAACGCCATTGGCAATCATGCTTGTGATACATTAATTCTATCATCTTGAATTCTATATTGCTGTATACTAGATAGAAAATTTATAGGTTTATTTGCCACTTACCAAACACAAGGGCTAATAAATCTGTGCTTATCTAAAATCCAATTGCATTGTATGAGTAAATACCTCAGGCTTTACTTTTACTTCCAAACACTGAGTTTGAGTAAAATTATGTTTGTGATATATTCTGTAGAGATAAATGGAGTGAAGTTATATTCTAGCATATATTTTTTAAATATTAAATCTCTGGTAAACAATCTTTGGTTGTTTTAGTGCAAATCAACTATTTAGTATTATGTAGGCTGTTTTGTTTTGTTTCGTTATAGCATAAACTAATAACCATTGGTAGGAATTGCAGTACCCTGGAGAAACACAGTGCTCATATAGTCTCTCTAGATTTAACTCTACCTCCTCAACTATTTTTACACATTTTTAAACTTTTATTTTAGGTTCAGAGGTACATATGGATGTTTGTTATAAAGGTAAACTGCATGTCATGGGCATTTGGTATATAGATTATTTTTTCAACCAGGTAATAAGCATGGTAGATTTTCAATCCTCTCCCTTCTCTCACCATCCATCCCCAAGAAGGTCCTGGTGTTTGTTGTCTCTTCTTTGAGTTTATGTGTATAATCAATATTTAGTTTCCATTTATAAGTGAGAACATGCAGTGTTTAGTTTTCTGTTCCTGTATTAGTTTGTTTAAAATAACGGCCTCCAGCTCCATCTATGTTGCTGCAAAGGCCGTGATCTTATTCTTATGTATAGCTGTATGGTATTCCACGTTGTATATGTACCACATTTTTTTTAAGCCAGTCTATCATTGATGGGCATTTACATTGATTCCATGTCTTCACTATTGTGAAAATTTGACATATTTGACTATTCACTTGACTCAAAATTATTGTAGTGTTTTGAATTTATTTGACGACAAAAATGCATAATCTATTGAGTGCTCTAGAGTAATGCAACTGATAGTTTCAATAATGCTGAGAATAGCAACATATGCCTTCTATTCCCTATTTATTACCATTCAATCTTTAGTCTTGGTCTCAGACAAAAAAAATGAGAAAATGATATGATTAATTATTTGCACAGATACTCCTGGGCATATGCTTTAATATCCTGCTTCCATTCTTCACTGAGAAAAGACTTAAGTTACAGCTCAAACAGTGCCTCTCCTGTGATATATAGCTGGCTTCAACCATGTATGTGGCACTATTCTAGGTGCTAAAGACATAAAAGAAAATATGGGGAATAGGTTTCACCACTACAAGATTTTATTATCCCATAAACTAAACACTTACTTAACAAAAATAACAAATACAATCAGATGAATGAAACGAAGAAAATAAAATGGAATTGATGTTCACAATGTGTGTGTGTGTGAGAGAGAAATTAGGGGAAGGTAATTTAAAAAGTGTAGTCAGAGAATGCTTCCTAGAGGAAATGACTATTGAGCTGAGACATGAATGCCAAGAAAATGAAACTTATTACAAAACCTTGGGCAAAAGGAACAGCAATTTTCAAGATCGAACAGTGAGCATGAGGCTGGGTGTGGTGGCTCAAGCCTATAAGTACAACAATGTTGGAATCAGAGGTGGGGAGATTGCCCAGGAGTTCAAGACCAACCTGGGCAACACAGAAAGACCCCATCTCTACACACACATACACACACACACACACACAGACACATACACACACACATAAAAATTTTTTAAAAATTAAGATGGAGAATGGCTTATTTGAGGTGTAGGAAAAAAAGCCAATGTGATTAGCAGTAGGTGAGCAAAGGAAATAATATTAAGAGATTTAGATAGAAGCATGTACAGAAAATTGGAGTATGGTAAAAGTTTGGATTTTAGTTTATGTGTAATAAATAAATTAATGAGAGGAATAACATTATTTATATTAAAAAATATTATTTCAATGGATACATGGTAAATGGGGAGCAACAACCAGTTAGGAGGTCATTATAATGGTAAAAACAAGGGATAATAGTGGCTTGGATAGCAGTAAAGGAAGAGAGCAGTCAAGAACCAAATAAGCTTTCATCGATGCACTTGTAAACCTAGATAAAGCAAATTGTCTAGAAAAGGACAAATTTATTTTACTGACTGAAGAATAAGTTGTTGAAATCTCTAAGGAATCAGTAATAATTTTAAAAATTGAATTAATTATTTAAAAAAAAACCTTTCTGTCTTCCTTCTCACAAAATTGCCAGGCTTAGAAACTTTCAAAAGTTAATTTTGTACATTATTTAGGAGATAGATAACCCCAATCTTATCGATAATATTTTAGATAAAAGAAAAATAAGAGAGAGACACTTCCCAAGATAGCTGAATAGGAACAGCTCCGGTCTAGAGTCCCTAGTGAGATAAATGCTGTATGTGGGTGATTTCTGCATTTCCAACTGAGGTACATGGCTCATCTTGGACTGTTTAGACAGTAGGTGCAGCCCAGCCCACCACTAAACAGCCACTTGGACTGTTTAGACAGTACTTATAGGGTGAGCCAAAGCAGGGTGGGGTGTTGCCTCACCTGGGAAGCACATGCCTAGCCAAGGGAAGCCATGAGCGACTGTGCCATGAGGAATGGTGCATCCCAGCCCAGATACTATGTTTTTCCTATGATCTTCACAACTCACAGACCAGAAGATTCTCTTGGCTACCTACAACACCAGGGCCCTGGGTTTCAAGCACAAAATAGGGCCGCCATTTAGACAGACACCAAGCTAGATGCAGGAGTTTTGCTTTTTGTTTTTTTCACCAGTCGCGGCTGGAACACCAGCAAGACAGAACCATTCAATCCCCTGGAAAGGGGGCTGAAACCAGGGAGCCAAGTGGTCTATCTCAGTGGATCCCATTCCCACAGAGCCAAGCAAGCGAAGATCCACTGGCTTGAAATTCTAACTGCTAGCACAGCAGTCTGAAGTCGATGTGGGGTGCTCTAGCTTAGTGAGGGGAGGAGTGCCGCCATTACTGAGACCTGAGTAGGCAGTTTTATCTTCACAGTGTAAACAAAGTTGCCAGGAAGTTCTAACTGGGCAAAGCCCACCGCACCTTAGCAAAGCTGCTATAGCCAACACTGCCTCTCTAGACTCCCCTTCTCTGAGCAGGGCATCTCTGAAAGAAAGGCAGCAGCCCCAGTCAGGGAAAACCCCCATCTCCCTGGGACAGAGCACCTAGAGGAAGGGACGGCTGTGGGTGCAGCTTCAGCAGACTTAAACGTTCCTGCCTGCTGACTCTGAAGAGAGCAGCGTATCCCCCAGCATAGTACTTGAGCTCTGCTAAGGGACAGACTGCCTCATCATGTGGATCCCTGACCTCCAGGCCTCCTGACGGGGAAAAACCTTCCAGCAAAGGTCGACAGACACCTTATACAGGAGAGCTACTGCTGGTATCCAGTGGGTGCCCCTCTGGGACAAAGCTTCCAGAGGAAGCAACAGGCAGCAATCTTTGCTGTTCTGCAGCCTCTGCTGACGATACCCAGGGAAACAGGGTCTGGAGCGGACCTCCAGCAAACTCCAGCAGACCTGCAGCAGAGGGGCCTGATTGTTAGAAGGAAGACTAACAAACAGAAAGGAATAGCATCAACATCAACACAAAGGACGTCCACACAAAACCCCATCTGAAAGTCACCAACATAAAAGACCAAAGATAGATAAATCCACAAAGATGAGAAAAAAACCAGTGTAAAAAAGGCTGAAAATTCCAAAAACCAGAATGCCTATTCTCCTCCAAAAGATCACAACTTCTTGTAAGCAAGGGAACAAAACTGGATGGAGAATGAGTTTGATGAATTGATACAAGTAGGCTTCAGAAGGTGTGTAATAACAGACTCCTCTGACCTAAAGCAGCATATACTAACCCAATGCAAGAAGCCAAGACCCTTGAAAAAAGGTTAGAGGAATTGCTAACTACAGTAACCAGTTTAGAGAAGAACATAAATGATTGGATGGAGCTGAAAAACATAGCACGAGAACTTAGTGAAGCACACACAGGTATTAATAGCCGAATCAATCATTCTGCTATAAAGATACATGCACATGTATGTTGATTGCAGCACTATTCACAATAGAAAAGACTTGGAACCAACCCAAATGCCTACCAATGATAGACTGGATAGAGAAAAGGTGGCACATATACACCATGGAATTCTATGCGGCCATAAAAAAGAATGAGTTCATGTTTTTTGCAGGGACATGGATGAAGCAGGAAACCATCATTCTCAGCAAACCAACACAAGAACAGAAAACCAAACATCGCATGTTCTCACTCATAAGTGGGAGTTGAACAATGAGAACACATGGACACAGGGAGGAGAATACCACACATAGGGGCCTGTCAGTGGTTGGGGGCTGGGGAGTGATACCATTAGGAGAAACACCTAATGTAGATGATGGGTTGATGGGTGCAGCAAACCACCACAGCACATGTATACCTATGCAACGAACAAGCACAAGTATCCCAGAAGTTAAAATATAACAAAAAGAAAAAGAAAATGCCAGTTGTAGCTCACGCCTGTAATCTCAGCACTTTTGGAGGCTGAGGCAGGCAGATCACAAGGTCAGAAGATTGAGATCAGCTGGCCAACATAGTGAAATCCCATCTCAACTAAAAATACAAAACTTAGCTAGGTGTGATCACACACGCCTGTAGTCCCAGCTACTTAGGCTGACGTGGGACAACCACTTGAACCTGGGAGGCAGAGATTGCAGTGAGCCGAGATCACGTCATTGCACTCCAGCCTGGGTGACAGAGTGAGACTCCATCTCAAAAAAAAAAAAGAAAGAAAAAATAATGTAATATAGTAATATACCACATACCACAAACCATTGAACTGTACATTTTAAATGGTAAATTCTATGGCATGGAAATTATATCTCAATAAAGTGGTTAATAAAAAAGAAAAATCAAAGAAAAACTACCTAACTCACTCCAAGAGGCAAGTATAACCTACACACGACAATAAGATATATATAATACGAGAAAAGATAAGTCCAAAATCACTTATATATAGATGTAAATATTCTAAATGAAATGCTAGAAAACAAAAACTAGCACTTTAAAAACTTAAGAAACTCTTATCAGTAAAATTCACCATATAAAATAATGGACATTGAAAACCTGATTCTAAGAATAACACCTATGAGTAAGAAGCAAAAAACAGCAAAACACTTCTGAAAATAAGTAAAAAGAGGACTTACTCTGTCAACTCTCATACCATATAGATTGACAAATAAGAACTCCAAAACCTGGTATTAAGATACAACATGATATATACAGAAAAGTATCATTTCTACATATTTAAAAGCCCCCATAATATATAATTTTCATGAATGCATGTAGTGTATAAAGGTTTATAAAACAAATTGAAAATATTTATACTATTTTATTTCTTCTTAGAAAGAGTGGAAGAGAGTTAGAAAGAGAGGAACTAAAACTCTTTAAAGATATATAAGTCTTCAACATGGTTGTGTGTGGTGGCTCATGCCTGTCCTTCCAGGACTTTGGGAGGCCAAGGTGGGCAGATCTTTTAAAACCAGGAGTTTGAGACCAGCTTAGGCAACATGGCTAGACCCCATTTATACAAAAAATACAAAATTAGCTGGGTGTGATGACACATGTCTGCAGTCCCAGCACCTCAGGAGGTTTAGAGGTGGTAGGACTGCTTGAGCCAGGGAGGTTGAGGCCGTAGTAAGTGGTAATAATGCGACTGCACTCCGGCCTGAGTGACAGAAAGAGACCCTGTCTCCAAAAAACAAAAAGAAAGTATGAAAAAAGACTTCAACATTATCTTATGTTTTATTTAAAAAGCTTAATAAGATAATCATAAAATATTGATGATAGAATGGATTTGGTATCTATTCATTTCTTTATTCAATAAATATATACTAAATAATTATTTTTGTGTCAGACATAGTTCTAGTTGCTGAGAATATAACAGGACCAAAGCAGATACGTATCCCTTTCATTACATAGCTTAAATTCTAATGAGAAGAGACAAAATATAAGCAAATAAGTAAAATGTATAGTATGTCAGGTGGTGATAAGTTCTTCGGAGGAAGAAAAAGGCAGGGAATATGATATGAATTTCTAAGGAGTGTCAAAAAAATCAAATCTGTATTTATTCCAGGACAGACTTTATTGGAAAAGCTTATTGTAATAAGAAAAGGTAGACAATTAAAATAGGGAATAAAAGAGCTTTTTTTTTCCCCCATAGGAATGGTAAGCATTTCAAAGATTAGTAAAAAAAAGTGGGGGTGCTTTTCTTTTATAACGATAAGTAAACAAGGCTAGAAAAAGCTGGGTGTGAGGCTGTGGGTGGTGTGATGGATCAGATAATGTTTTTTTTTATTTTGTGGATAGCCTATTCTTGGGAGAGGAAGTTAAGAAGAGTTGTCAGCTAGCTCAGGCTGTGGAGAGGTAAAAGTTCAGGGGCCTGTAGGAAGGAGAGAAACTTAGCTAAAGTTTGCTCAAATCAAGTGTTGTGTTTGGATTAGTCAGTGAGTACAAACAGACCAGCTAATCATTTATAAGGCAAGGAATGAAAACTTACTGATCCTGTCTAGGTAAACAAGAGGGAAATCATTGAGTCTTATCTCAGTCACACACTGAGGGGTAGTTCTCTGTACTCTGTTGTTTTCAGGTATATGAAAGTATGGGAAGCAATTTTTAACTGTTATCCAGGATCTCAGAGCTCCTGTAAAGTTCAACATTGTCATAAGAGGTTGCTATTTTAAAGAGAGTTGTCAATGATGGCCACGGTGAAAAGGTTACATCTGAGCAGAGACCTAAGGGCGTAACGGATCTAACAGAGGGTACTTCAAACAAAAGAAATAACAATTCAAAACCTAGAGAATCTGTGAGCCTCACATGTTAAAAAAATAGAAAGGAGTTCAGTGTGGCTGGAAAGGAAGAACAAAGAGGGCAGTAACTGACAATGAGGTCAAAGAGAAAACAGGGCCTGATTGTAAAGGATCCCGTAGTCCATTGTGAAAACTCACCTGGAGTGAGATGGGAAAATCCTGAAGACATAACATTTTTGATCTGTGTTTTAATAGCATCTGGCTGCCCTATTGAGAAATTCGTTGTAGAAATACATCTGTCAGTAAATGAGAAGAGATTGAAATCAGTGCGCATGTGGGCTGGTAAAATAAAGCGTTCATCCACGGGAACAGGAGGGCAGGCAGAACATGTATAAGGCATGATACAGATAGAGAGGTGGATGTGGTGAAATAGGCCTATGGAATTACTCTATTAATCAATTTTACTATCCCAATGAATTAAGGAACAAAATTATCAGCTGAAAGAGTGAATGAAAGAGGGATAATAGAAAAAAAAAGTAGGAGACATTTAAATGTATAGTAAAAGAATGAGCTAGGAAAATACTATGTTAAGCAAGTCGAATTAAGGACTCACTTGAGGTTAGTGATCATGAATTTCAAATGAGATTAGGGAGCATACTTGTGGAAGCTTTATCTAACTAAGTTCAACTGCATAGGTACAAGTGAAAATTACAAAAGGGTTTATTTTAATCAGAATTGGGATTTTGCCAGGAGAGTAAAATTAAGTGGGAAAGGGTTAAAACAATTGAGGGTATTTGCAAATGAGTTATAATGATGAGCTATTATATTAAAGCTAGGTAAGAAAGAAACCAAGGGAATAAAGTTGGTGAGGGGAAATTAAACATGTTAAATTATTGAATTGGAGGTTTCAATGCAATATAAGAGTTTCTGGAGTTGAAGAACTAGAAAAAGTGAACTAAAAGTTTAAGGTGGGTAGTCAAGAGAGTAGGATATATGACATTTAAGGGTTCAAGGATTTGCACTTATTTAATGGCAACTTCTAGGGTATGGCTATGGGGGGTGTTGGTTGGCTAAGAGGGATCGGAAATTACCATGGAAGGGGAGGAGGCCAAGGGACTGAGTTATTGAGATATTGAAAAGATAACATAGTGTATATTGAAATAACAAATAATTATGACAAGAGGAGTTGTGTTTGAAAAGGTAACAAGTTTTAAAATCTTTGGGAATGAGAGTAGAGATAGTCCTGTGGTCTCCAAATGACTTCAACACTAACTGGTGCTTAATGATATTATTTCATAACATAAAAACCAATTTTATATATATATATATACACACACATACACACACACATACACACACACAAACACACACAGGTAAACATATATACACATATTTACACACATTAGGGAGAAGAGAAGAAAGAACAAGGATGACATCACCTCCACCTCCAGGGCCTCTAATTATCTATAATTTTATTAAAAATAAGTAAACATTTTTCCCAAGATGGATTGAAGGTACTGTTCGCATTCTTCTCCCACTTGAAAAGACAAAATAGTGTGTGGATATTCACACTGTGAACTATTTTTTTCCAAGAAGCAATGCAGGAACTTAACAGGAAATCCACAGATTCTTTGAAAGAAGCAGCAGGTTTCAGCCTGCACTGTGAGCCAGGCAAAAAACTGTAAGTCCTCAGAGTGTGAGAGGGGGAAGCTGCCTCTAGAATAGACACACCTTCAAAGTAAACTAGAAATCCAGGCCACAGGGGAAGGTCTTAACCCTACCCAGCACTGGAACTGATTTAGGGAGAAGTGAGGAATATAAAAGTAGGAATGGCAGTGGGAGGAGGCTTGTGTGTGTTCCCAGTCTCCTGGATGGACTGAGAGAAGCCATTCTTTATTCAGCCTCAATTAGCAATGAAACTGGAAACATTACAACCTACAGCACAGAAACACAAAAGATCATCTGACTGCTATGAACACCTCTATGCACACAAACTGGAAAACCTAGAGGTAATGGATAAATTCCTGGAAATATACAACCCTCTTAGATTAAATCAGGAAGAAATAGAAACCGTGAACACACCAAAAACAAGCAGTGACATTGAATCAGTAATAAAAATAAATATGCCAAAAAATAATCATCCAGAGCCAGATGGATTCACAGCTGAATACTTCCAGACATTCAAAGAAGAATTAGTACCAATCCTACTGAAACTATTCCAAAAGATTGAGAAAGAGGGAATCCTTCTTGAGTCATTCTATGAAGACAGAATTACCCTGATACCAAAACTGGGGAAGAACCTAACAACATAAAGAAATACAGACCAATATTCCCCATGAACATAGATGGAAAAATACTCAAAATTATTAGCTAACCAAATCCAATAGCACATAGAAAAGATAATACATAATGGTCAACTGGGTTTCATCCCAGAGGTGCAGGGATGGTTTAACAATAAATGTTAAGTCAATATATGTGATACATCATGTAAACAACTAAAAAAAATTATATGATCATTGTATCAATCCATTCTTGCATTATGATAAAGAAATATCTGAGACTGGGTAATTTATTTTTTAAAAAGGAGTTTTAATTGGTTCACAGTTTCACAGCCTATGTAGGAGGTGTGATACTGGCATCTGCTCAGCTTCTAGGGAGAACTCAGGAAACTTTCAGCCATGGCAGAAGGCAAAAAGATAGCCAGGATGTCTTTCATGGCTGAAGGAGAAGGAAGAGAGAGAGAGGGGGGAGGTGGCACACACTTTTAAGCAACCAGATCTCTCTAGAACTTTATAAAGGGAACAGCACCAAAAGAATGGCTCTAAATCCTTCATGAGGGATCCACCCCCATGATCCAATCACCTCCCACAGAGCCATACCTCCAACATTAGGGATTACAATTGAATATGAGATTTGGGTGGGGACATAGATCCAAACTATATCAATTTTCTCAATAGATGGAGAAAAATATTCACAAAAACCCAACATCCCTTTATTGATAAAAACCATCAATAAAATAGGAATAAAGGAGACTTACCTCAAATTAATAAAAGCCATGTATAACAAACCCACAGCCAACATAATACTAAATGGGGAAAAGTTAAAAGCATTTCCCTGGAGAACTGGAACAAAATAAGTATGCCCTCTTACACCATTTGTATACAACACAGTACTGGAAGTCCTAACAAGAGCAATTAAGCAATTAAAAAAAAATAAAGAGCATCCAAATTGGAAAAGAAGAAGTCAAATTATCACTGTTCGTTGATAATATGATTGCATACCTAGAGAACCCTGAAGATTCCCGAAAAAGGACTTCTAGATTTGATCAACAAATTCAGTGAAGTCTCAGGTTACAATGTCAATGTACATAAATCAGTAGCACTGCTATACACCAACAATGATCAAGCTAAGAATCAAATCAATAACTCAATTCCTATTATAACAACTGCAAAAAAAAATAACTAGTAATATACTTAACCAGGGAGGTGAAAGATCTCTTTATGGAGAACTGCAGGACATTGGCTGAAAGAAATAATAGATGACACAAACAAATGGAAACACATCCCATGCTCATGGATTGGAAGGATCAATATTTTGAAAATGACCATAGTTCCCAAAGCAGTCCACAGATTCAATGCAATTCCCATCAAAATATCAACATTATTTTTCACAGAATTAGAAAAAAAGAAACTTAAAATTTGTATGAAACCAAAAAAAAAAAAAAAAAAAAAGAATATTCATAGTCAAAGTAATACTAAGCAAAAAGAACAAATCTGGTGGCAACACATTTACTGA
>CAUYLG010002151.1:0-49824 GCA_963573385.1 Cacajao melanocephalus | reverse complement strand
CGATGATGTGCCTTGGGGTTGCTCTTCTTGAGGAATATCTTTGTGGTGTTCTCTGTATTTCCTGGACTTGAATATTGGTCTGCCTTGCTAGGTTGGGGAAGTTTTCCTGGATAATATCCTGAAGAGTATTTTCCAGCTTGGCTTCATTCTCTTCGTCACATTCAGGTACACCTATCAAACGTAGATTCGGTCTTTTCACATAGTCCCATATTTCTTGGAGACTTCGTTCATTCCTTTTTACCCTTTTTTCTCTAATCTTGCCTTCTCGTTTGATTTCATTGAGTTCATCTTCGACCTCTGATATCCTTTCTTCTGCTTGGTCAATTCGGCCATTGAAACTTGTGCATGCTTCGCAAAGTTCTCCTGTTGTGGTTTTCAGCTCTATCAATTCATTTATATTCCTCTCTAAGTTGTCCATTCTCGTTAGCATTTCATTAAATCTTCTTTCAGGGTTCTTAGTTTCTTTGCATTGGGTTAGTACGTGTTCTTTTAGCTCACAGAAGTTTCTTTTTATCCACCTTCTGAAGCCTGATTCTGTCAGTTCGTCACACTCATTCTCCGTCATGCCTTGTTCTCTTGCTGATGAGGAGCTGCGATCCCCTGTAAGAGGAGAGGCATTCTGATTTCGGGTGTTCTCTGCCTTTTTGCACTGGTTTCTTCCATTTTTGTTGATTTATCCACCTGTCGTCTTTGTAATTGCCGATATTCAGATTGGGTCTGAGTGAACGTCCAGCTTGTTGGTGATAAAGTTTTTTCTGTTTCTTAGTTTTCCTTTGGCGGACGCCCCTTCCCCACAGAGCTTGGCCTTCCCGGGTTCAGCTGTGCTTACTATGAAACTCTCAGTCCTCAGCGCTTCCAATTGCAGTTCTCCTTGTGGGGTTGGGACCAGCCGAGCCTGACTCAAAGGGCACCCAGTCATGTATACTCCGCACTGAGTAGTGCTGCGCCGCACCGGGGCGCCGGTAAAACAGCTGCACTGGCCAAAAGAGTCACGCTGGCGACACCTGTGGCTCCTCTGCCGGGAATCTCCCAGTTTGTGGGCCACAGAAATTCGTCTGAAATTGTGGCTTCCACTCGCTCTCTGTGCTTTCACTGGGAGCTACAATCCTGAGCTGTTGTTAATCGGCCATCTTGGATCTCTCTGCCTGGTGATGAAGTTTTTTCTGTTTCTTAGATTTCCTTTGGCGGATGCCCCTTCCCCACAGAGCTGGACCTTCCCGGTTCAGCTGTGCTTACTGTGAAACTCAGTCCTTAGCGCTTCCAATTGCTGTTCTCCTTGTGGGGATGGGACCAGCCGAGCCGGACTCAAAGGGCACCCCATCCCGTATACTCCACACTAAGAAGCGCCGTGCCAGGGCACCGGCAAAACAGCCACGCCTGCCAAAAAAGTCGTGCTGGCGACCCGTGTGGCTCCTCTGCCGAGAATCTCCCAGTTTGTGGGCAACAAAAATTCGTCTGAAAGTGCGGCATCCACTCGCTCTCTGCGCTTTCACTGGGAGCTACAATCCTGAGCTGTTGTTAATCAGCCATCTTGGATCTCTCTTCCCATTCCTTAGGAGAATCAAATGCTCCCCCCACGCCCTGGTCCATGGAAAAACTGTCTTCCATGAAACTGGTCCCTGGTGCCAAAAAGGTTGGGGACTGCTTATCTAAGATATGTACATCCATTCCACCTCTGTGAATCTCCATCTCTTCATGGTTTCATTTCCATTATGTACTTAACACTCTGAATTTACCTTCTTTATAAACTTCCTGTGTTTCCCTTAGAATGTAGGCTACAAGGACAGAGAAGACTGGACAGATGCCTGGCAGAGGACTAACCAGTCTCAATCACTCTTCCATTCCCTAAACATGGAACTCGGTCAATCTCGCTCTCTATCGTCTGCTGAGCCCAATTACAAGGTTGAAACATAGGAGAAGAGATGGGGCAAAAAGTGAAATTACAAAGCTAACAAAAAAGGAAAAGAATGTGCATACAAATAAATGATTCTAGACTTAGAGAAAGTAGCACTAGGTCATTTTAATTCTTCCTTTGTTTAGAATACTGTTTGAAGTATTTTCAGTGGATTACCTCATTAAATCCTCATAACACCATCATCCCCCCAAAAACTGTTAGTTCTATTGAGGAAGGAGACCCCTTCCTCTTAAGCTTCTAAGACCACTTCCCCTTAGTCTTGCATTTCAAAAGAAGTAAAAGTTGAGACATAGCAGGCATGAGGTCAGTGGCAAGGCTCGCTGGCGCCACTGACCAGGCCTGGAGGTTACAGATTAAACCTCTCACCCTTAATCACACTCCTGTCCATAGATCTCAGGCATATTATGGAGAAACGCCCTCCAGAAAGCATTGTCCTCACTCAATCTTGCCCAAACACCCACCTAGTCATGTATCCCATGCCTACTTCATCGATCACCACCCTCTCACATGGGTACTTTCTAGAATTGTAAAAGGGCTAGGATTTTCTTTGCCGGGGAGACACGAGTCTGCCTTGACTCCCAGCCAATAAAAAGCCACTTCCTTCTCAGTTCAGTGTTTGAGAGGCTTGTTTGCAGCCGTTCCTGCTTCAGTATTACAATTCCTGACTTTAAACACAAGATATAGCAGCACAGAGAGGTTAAGTGACTTGCTCAAGCTCCCACTCATGGAGTAGTGACACTGGAAATTAAACCCAGGTACCCGGCATTCGCAGCTCTGCTCTCTTACCCCCAACCTTCCCCAACCCCATGCTATGTGCAAAGTAGAAAACTGATGGCTTAGGAATGCAGAAGGCAAGGAATCTTCATTTCTTCCTTATTTTTTCATATTCGTATTCTCTGAAATCAGTAAATCTACAAGAATAAAGAGAGCAGAAGAAAGAACTGCCACAAAATAATGGATATAAAAAAAGTAGATTCAAAGATTTAATGTAGTGCGATTCATATAAGCATATATGTAAGCTTATATAAAATGTGTTTAAAACATGTGCTTATAATGTATGTAAAAGAAATACTTCTAACAAATGTGAAAGACTATAGAATACTTACCCCGATGTCCAAGCTTTGGTGCCAATTTCTCTTGAATGTGTTTTATGATGATATTTAAGTGGGGTGAAACAATTGTTTTTAAATTGAATTAAAATGGCCCTCCTTTATTCTGGTTTGTTTGAAGCACAGAGTCTAACAAAGAGTCTCTACCACGTTTTGAAAAGAAAATATAAATCCGCTACCAGCACAGTGTCAAATGAATACAATTGTCTTCTCCTTTCTCCAGGTTCCTGATTCTCATTCTTAAAACAATGCAGTATTAGGATGTCCCTCTTCCAAGTTTCCAACACACTATATTTAAAACACGTGGGTTTATTTGTCAGAACTCATGATATCCTCCCTTCATATTAACAGGAAGCAGGGCTCAAAATCTCTGATCCACGTAATATTATTATGGCTAGAGGAGAAAACCTGGGAAAATAGTTCTTTTCCCTGTGGTTGTCGGGTCACATATTTTATCCTGCAAATGTTGGCAGCAGATTCAATCCACCATTCACAGACAATATGTATTGAAGTGATCATATTAATGATGAGTAGACATTGTCTCTTCCTTACACAGACAGCCGCACAGTTCCTAAAGGGATTTGTTCCTGAAAATTGTAGGTTACATAAACTTGACTATTTCAGCAATGCAGCTCCCCCAATACCTTCCTATGCAAAAGTGGCCAAATGATTCACTTTTAGTTTGGTCATGTATATACATATATGTGTGTACTGACTAGTGCCGGTTTTTGAAATACTGAGTAAGCAAGAGACACCTCAGCTAATCCTCTCACTTGGGCAAAAGCTGGAAGCATTCTTCTTGAAAATTGGCTCAAAACAAGGATGCCCTCTCTCACCACTCCTATTCAACATAGTGTTGGAAATTCTGGCCAGGACAATCAGGCAACAGAAAGAAAGGGCATCCTGATAGGAAAAGAGGAAGTCAAACTATCCCTGTTTGCAGATGACATTATCCTAGTTCTAGAAAACCCCATTGTCTCAGGCCAAAAGCTTCTTAAGCTGAGAAACAACTTCAGCAAAGTCTCAGGATACAAAATCAATGTGCAAAAATAACTAGCATTCCTATACATGAACAACAGTCACTCCAGGAGCCAAATCAGGAACAAGCCTCTTATTCACAACTGCCACAAAAAGAATAAAATACAAAGGAATACAGCTAACCAGGCAGGTGAAAGATCTCTACAACGAGAACTACAAACAACTGCTCAAAGAAATCAGGGATGACACAAACAAATGGAAAAACATTCCATGCTCATGAATAGGAAAATTTAGTATCATTAAAATGGCCATACTGAACAAAGCAATTTAAAGATTCAATGCTACTCCTATTAAACTATCATTGGCATTC
This sequence comes from Cacajao melanocephalus, assembly GCA_963573385.1. Classification (NCBI taxonomy): domain Eukaryota; kingdom Metazoa; phylum Chordata; class Mammalia; order Primates; family Pitheciidae; genus Cacajao; species Cacajao melanocephalus. Next base: position 45,452 of record CAUYLG010002151.1, on the reverse strand, counting down.
TTCACAGAACTAGAGAAAATGATTTTAAAATTCACATAGAACCAAAAAAGAGCCTGAATAGCTAAATCAATCCTAATCAAAAAGAACAAAGCTGGGGCATCATGCTACCCAACTTCAAAATATACTACAGAGCTACAGTAACCAAAACAGCATGGTGCTGGTACAAAAACGAACACATAAACCAATGGAACAGAATAGAGTACCCAGAAATAAGACCGTACACCTACAACTATCTGATCTTTGACAAACCTGACAAAAACAAGCAATGGGGAAAGGACAGTCTATTTAATAAATGCTACTGGGATAACTGGCTAACCATATGCAGAAAATTGAAACTGAACCCCCTTCCTTACATGATACACAAAAATTAACAAAGGATGGATTAAAGATTTAAATGTAAAACTCAAAATTTATAAACATCCTGGAAGACAACCTAGACAATACCATTCAGGACATAAACACAGGCAAAGATTTTATGACAAAGACACTGAAAGCAATTGCAACAAAAGCAAAAATTGTCAAACGAGTTCTAATTAAACTAAAGAGCTTCTGCACAGAAAAAGAAACTATCAACAGAGTACATAGACAACCTATAGAATGGGAGAAAATATTTGCAAACTACACATCCAACAAAGCTCTAATATCCAGAATCTATAAGGAACTTTAAAAATTTACAAGACAAAAGCAAACAACTCTAGTAAAAAGTGGGCAAAGGACATGAACACACACACTACAAAAGAAGACATACATGTGGCCAAAAGCATATGAAAAAAAGCTCAACATCGCTGATCATTAGAGAAATGCAAATCAAAACCACAATGAGATACCATCTAACACCAGTCAAAATGTCTACTATTGAAAAGTCAGAAAATAACAGATGCTGGTGAGATTGTGGAGAAAAAGGAACACTTCTACACTGTTGGTGGGAGTGTAAATTAGTTCAGCCATTGTGGAACATGGTATAGCAATTCCTCAAAGACCTAAAGACAGAAATATCATTTGATCCAGCAATCCCATTACTGGGTAAATACTCAAATAAATATAAATCATTCTGTTATAAGACATATCCACATGTATGTTCACTGCAGCACTATTCACAACAGCAAAAACATGGAATTAACATAAATGCCCATCAATGATAGACTAGATAAAGAAAATGTGGCACATATATACCAGGGTAAGCTATGCAGCCATAAAAAAGAACAAGATCATTTCTTTTGCAGGAAAATGGATGGAGCTGGAAACATTATACTTATCAAACTAACGCAGGAACAGAAAACCAAATATCACATGTTCTTACTTGTAAGTGGAAGCTAAATTATGAGAACACATGGACACATAGAGACGAACAACACACACTGGGGCCTACCTGAGGGTGGAAGGAGAAAGAGGATCAGGAAAAATAACTAATGGGTACTAGGCTTAATATCTGGGTGATGAAATAATCTGTACAACAAACTCCCGTGACACAGGTTTATCTATGTAACAAATCTGCACTTGTACCCTTGAACTTAAAAGTTTAAAAAATTACCTCTCTCTATATATATGTGTATGTGTGTGTATACACACGTGTATGTGTATATACATGTATATATAGAGGTAATTTTTACATATATACACATGTGTATATATATACATATACATATATATATACCTATACATATATGCACATATACATACACTCTAGAATTCACTAAATATTAGATTAAAAGAGACACCAGGCTGAGGAGATAGAGATCCCTATCCCACTGCTAAATAAAATACTTTCAATCTGCTACTCTTTCACCTAGAACACTCCTGAAACTGGGATGCTCATAAAAGTTTTTAAACATGTAACAGATAAAATGGCTCTTATGCTAAAAGGTCTTAATATAAGACTCCATTCTATCATGAAGTCATATAATCTAGAAGCTCCATACTGGGACATAAATATGTTTATATACACACACACAAGCAAGCACATATGTATATATAAAACATATAGTCATGTGATTCACTTTTAAACTGTAACATGCTGATGAAATGTGCACAATATTTTTTAATATTAAACTAAAACATTTTTATTTCTTATCATCTCTTGTTCTTGGGGAAAGTGGAATCCAGCCTCAAACAAACAAGTCAATTTTAAGTCTTAGACTTGTTTGTTCTATTCACAAGGTTTGTCTTTATAGAGCAAGATGTTTTCCATGGAACTTAGAGATCTTACCGTAAGTCAGAGAATAGCAGGGGAAGACAACATGAGGTAAGAGAAGTCTCCATGGGGCATGGGGGAGGAAGCTCTTCTAGACCAAGGAGAAGGAGCCAAGGGAAAAACACAGAAAAGGAAAGAAAGTCCAATGCAGTGTCCTTGTTGAACAGGCAGGGAGGGTTGAACCCCAGATGGAAAAGTGTGGTTGAGTTGCCCAAACAGAGTTAGCAGAAAGCCAGAGGTTAGCAGCTTATTCCTTGCCTTCCCAGAGCCAGCCTAGGAAGCCTGCTCCCTCCCAGAGAAGCCCAGCCTTCACAGGGCACTATGTAACTATGGAGCCAGAGCAGTGAAATACAAGAAACCCCAAGAGATGCCTAGGCAGTCAATTCCAAAAAGCTCTGAAAACCAAATGTGTTTTTTATAACTCATTTGATGGTAAAATGTGAGCTAAACTTACTTGAAGCTACTTATAATTTTCATTTACCCAGATTAATTTAATGTATTTGATTACAGTGTGCTAGTTATAGATAATATACAGTCTATGCACCTATTGCCATTCTAAACCTCAAAATATATAAAAATTGCAAAATATACCTGACCCCACTGATTTCAGATAAGGAAGATGGGACTGTATTGAAAACTAAAGATGATTTTCCAGGCTTTCCTTCTATAATACCTGTATGTGCTGCTGAGAATCCTTCCATTCTGCAGAATAATAGGCTTGTAGGAAAATTAAGATTGTGACCCATTATTCAAAACCCATGCAAGTTTTTCAACTGCGGACTAATAAAAATAATCATTGAACCTTCTAAGGTAACGAGCAAAAATGATAAATAACTGACAAATGTAAATACCTTACTAGCTCAGCAAACCTACAGGATGCCTCAGATGATACTAAAAGTACACAAAAACAAAGTGAGGATGTTGGTTTAGGAGCACTGAAAAATGCAGATGCTGGGTTAAGAGCAACCTGCTGGCAGCTCAGAGCCCTGTAAAATTAAAGGCACTTCTCTTTGAGAATAAATGCAGGGTACAAGTGTTCATTTTGAATTTTCATGAGATAGAGTTAAAGGGTTCTATTTTAGCTCGATTTCATGCAGTTGTATTTCATGCAGTAGACAAGTTTAGGAATTTTGGTTTCCTGCTGAGGGTTATAATTCTACTTTCATTATTCCACCTCTTTTGCATAGGAAAATTGCATATGAACTGACACCACTTCCACTATAATCTGACATTATCTGTTATTTATGAATCACATATTCTGAGTGTGTTAGTCCATTTTCACACTGATAATAAAGAAATATCTGAGACTAGGTTATTTATAAATGAAAGAGGTTTAATTGATTCACAGTTCTGCATGGCTGGGGAGGCCTCAGGAAACTTACAATCATGGCAGAAGGGGAAGCAAACACATCCCTCTTCACAAGGCAGCAGGAGAGAGAAGTTTGAGGAGTGAAGGGGGAAGAGCCCCTTATAAAATAAGCAGATCTCATGAGAACTCACTCATTATCACAAGAAGAGCATGGGGGAACTGCCCCCATGATCAAATCACCTCTCACCAGGTCTCTCCCTAGACACATGAGGACTATGGGGATTACAATTCAAGATTTGGGTGGGGACACAGCCAAACCATATCACTGAGTTTAAGGTCTGACTGAGTGGAATTGAATCTTAACTGAGCCCTCTAAAGGACAAAAGAGATATAAAACCTGTCCACAATCCTGGCCTCCAGAATTAGAGTCCAGTAAGATGCTATACTAGAGCTGATGGCAAATGACATTTATGAAAAAAAAGAATGAAAATATCTCCAGACTAAAATGTGACAGGAGAAGCAAAGCTTTGGTCAGGCCTAGAAGAATCAGCAAACCATAATGTTAAATCTCTTTAATTGTGAGTTTGCTGGGGCATAAGAGACTGAATATTGAATCTGTACTTAATTAACTACTTCTCTTTGGACAACCAACTTAACCTTCCTGAGCCTTCATTAGCAAAAGCCACCTAATAACACGTTGTGGTGAAATTAGATCAAATGAGATACAAGATGTGAAAATGCGTTGAGTAAAGGGCTCTAAAAGGCAAACTTTAAAGCTAATGTTTATTGAGTGTTTTCTAAAGCTAAGCACTTTTCAAAGTGCTTTACATATATGTTTCATTTAATCTTCTTAGAATGTACTAATACAAACCTACATTTTCACAGATGAAATACTGAGAGAGAAAGAGGTTAAAAAGTTAAACATATGGTCAATCTCAAACAGTAACTGGCAAACCCCAGATTATATCCCCAGAAGGGTGTGGGTTAAGAGCCTAGACTTTTAAAGCTATTAGTGTTGTTTCCTGGCAGTAGTGATACTAATTTTTATTTGGAAATAACAAAGTTGAATTTTGAAGAGATATTCTTGGCCAGGTACAGTGGCTTATGCCTATAATTCCAACATTTTGGGAGGCCTAGGTGGGTGGCTCAGTTAACTCCTAGAGTTCAAGACCATCCTGGGCAACATGGTGAATGAAACCCCATCACTACTTTAAAAAAAAAAAATGGCCGGGCACGTACCAATAGTCCCAGCTACTCATGAGGCTGAGCGGGGAGGATCACCGGAGCCTGGGAGGCAGAGGTTGCAGTGAACTGAGATCACACCACTTCCCTGAAGCCTACATAAGAGAGTGAGACCCTATCTAAAGAAAATAAAAAAGATATTTTCTAATTCAAATTGTTTCTGTCATTCAAAGAATCCTCTCCTTTCTTTTAAATTATTAAGGTTTTCCTGTATCTACAGGTAGCATTCATTCTCTCCTGAATTGCTACATTTGCCTTAAATAATTCAAAGAAAATATAACTCAGCATCCTCAGTGCAAATGACAGATGGCAAGTGTAACAGGCTTCTATGGTTTGAATGTTGATATAGTTTGGACAGGTGTCCCTACTTAAATCTCATGTTGACTTGTAATCCCTAATGTTGGAGGTGGGGCCTGGTGGGAAGTGTTTGGACCACGGGTACGGATCCCTCACTGCTTGGTGCTATCTTCACGACAGTGAGTTCTCATGAGATATGGTCATTTTAAAGTGTGTGGCACCTACTCCTCACTCTCTGTTGCTCCTGGTTTTGCTACATGAAGTGCCTGCTCTGCTTTCCCTTTTACCATGAGTAAAAGCTTACTGAGGCCTCCCCAGAAGCGGATGCCAGCACTGTGTTTCCTGTACAGCCTGCAAAACCATAAGCCAACTGAACCTCTTTTCTTATAAGTTACCCAGTCTTCACTATTTCTTTACAGCACTGCAGCAATAGCCTAACACAAATGTGTTCCCCAAAAAGCATATGTTGGAAAGTTAACGCAGTATTAGGAGGTGGGGTGCAATGGGAAGTGTTTATATCCTGAAGGCTCCATCCTCAATGAATGAATGCTGATTATAAAAGGGCTTGAAGCTGCAAGTTTGATCTCTTGCTTTCTCACGTGCTCTCTTGCCCTTCTGCCATGTGATGACACAGCAAGAAGTCCCTTACCAGATATTAGCCCCTCTACCTGGAATTCTCAGCCTCCAGAGCTATAAAAATCAATTCTTAATAAATTAGCCAGTCTTTATATACTAGCCAGTCTTAAGTATTCTGTAATAGCAGCACAGACAAAGACACAGGCAAACACGACTTCTGTACCTTAGTGTCTTACACAATGTGCACCTTCATAAATAAAACTTGATAATTTAACCCACCTTTCATACCCAGAAGGGGTATTTCCTAACTACATAACGAAGGATGCCACCACAGTGCTGCAGGCCCATCCTAATCACTGAGGCAAAGGTAGGGCTTCGACTACAGAAGGAAAGAATGTACATGTACAACCAGTGAGCTGAAGACAAGCAGCCTCCAGACCTCTGTGTCTTCCTCACACCCTCTTTAAACTGAAGGGACCTCCTGGGAAGTTGCACCTACCCCTCCCTTGACAAGGAAGCTTGAATGTAGACATTATCTCTATCATCAACCTTACCATATGAAACATAACTTTCTGTTCATTATCTTTCACCACTAGAAGATAAGCTTCTTAGGGGCAAGGGCTATGAATTAGGTACCTTTGAATCCCCAGCACCAGCACAGTGCATTATGTGAAGTATATACCCAACTGTTGAACATATGAACACATACATGTTCCACATTAAAAATATTTTAATAATTAGTGTTTTCATATAAGATCATGAATCACTTAGAGTAACAATAATAACCAGATGGTAGCATGACTAAATTGAGCATTTCGATAGATTGGTATGCCTAAAAATACATTGGAGATCATCAAATTCTTTCATACGGATGAGGCTAGATAATTTGCCCAATAGTGAGAAGCTAGCTAGATCTCAACATTTTCTGCCCTGCATTTTATTTTCCTAATACATTCTACGTAGACATGAAAGTCATTTTGGCTAAAGAAAAGCTGTTGAAAAAAGTCAAATTGAGGATTTATTAGCATTAGAAATGCTTATAACTCAGAAGTAGATATATGTAGTTTTATGTGTGGGCAGATAAAAGGGGAAGTTTTGATGGAAGAAAGCCAATTATGGGAAATAGTCAATAAAGTGAAGCACAACATATATGACCCTTGACTTATCTTAGTATGTCTCAGAGCATCAAAGTGATCTAAAGCAGTCATACAAAAAAAGGGCTGTACTTCCCAAACTTGCATGTATGGGCACGGAATGCACACACGGTAAAGACTGCATGGCAAACATCGAGGTAAATGGACAAGTCGCCTCCAGCCCAAGGTGACTGTCCCAAAGGCTCCAGCTGCCTTGGGCCCTCACTGCCACCTTGAGGGCTAAGGCCAACAGCAGCTTGCACACCTGTAACCTATTCTTTTCAGTTGGTCTACACTAGAATAAAGTGAAATCAAGCTTTAATGGACTAAGGCTTAGTTTCAAAATCCAAGAAAAGAAAGAGAAGTTTGCGTAATAATAATAACAATAAACTGGCTACATAAACCCTTATAAAAGTCATCCCACCTCTCAATTACCACTTACATGCACAACTAAAATTTTAATTCAAATGCATGAGCTGTTTCTCTCACTTTAGCACTGAATACTTCACCTCATAAAATAGGCTGTATGAGGTTTTTTAGTCACATGGAAGTTTCTACGTTACTCCATGCGTTACCCACAGGTAACAATCAGTGATGAATATCCCCGGCATGAACACTACGTATCCCATTGCAAGCTTTTTATTCTGTAAGCTGTCATATTGTAGTGTGAAAGTTTCTATTAGATTCTCCATGAAGAAGGTAGATTTTAGCAGCCCCGAACACAAGGCAGGCCACAGAAATATGGATTCAACTATAGGAAATAATAGTCACCACTGTAAACTGTTTATGCCTGGAGCCAACCCACAAAACTAACGCAATAATAGAGATTCTAAGTCAGAACTGGAAATTGCTGCCCAGGTCAAGCTACTCTCTAGAGTCCAGGTAGGATTACTTTGGGTGCATTCTGGAATGCCACAGCTGGTCTAGTTTTTATTGTCTTATATAATAAACTTTCGCCATTTCTTTTAATAATGCTCAACCCCCTGCCTTGGATAGTCAGTATGAATTTATCTTTTTCTAATTACATTTTTAAAAATTTCTTCCCATACCTATTTTAGACTCAGCTTAAAAAAAAAAATTCAATGTCCCTATGGAATTGTACCTAGATTTTCTTATTTAGCTCTTACCTTTCTGCAGAGTCTTTTCTCCTTTATTACAACGGTTACTTTTTTCCTAAAACTGTGCCAAATTGTCGAATTTCCATAAGTAATTCTAAGATCCACAATAGATGTGTTATAATAGAAAGAATAGTTCATTGGTAAGGTTCTAGTTCATAAACCTTATCTCTATACTTCTATTCACATATTTATGTGGACTTTGGTGGTATATGTCTTGGTTCTCCGATTCACAAAATCTAAAATAAGAGTTTTGTGGTTTCTACTTGCCTTCTATAACACTGGATTTTCTCCCAAATAAAAATTATTCCCATTAATTTGGTATTGCAAGGATTTAAACTAATTTATTGCTAGTTGCAGAGCATTATACTTTGTGATAACACACGAAGTCCATAGTACATTTTCAACACTATACAATCCTTCAACCCCAGTAACCAACATTCCCATGCATCAAGGCTTAAAGTGTGCTATCAACAGCAGAAATTCCTCAGAAGCATTTGTTTGAGCAATTGATATGAAACAAATCATTTTAATTGCAGAAAGGAAAAACCATAGGCTTATAGGCTTACCTTAGCCAAGAAAATAGTACCCCTGCCTATAGCAATTTCAGTTTGAGTTCCACTCCACTTATATTCACAGTTACAGGAGAAACTATTAATTTATAATACGTAAGCAATCCTTCCTTACCAGGTCTAAAAATGAAGTATCTACTAAAAGCTGTAGTTACTGTAAAAGAAAACACTGTGCCAATAAATGTGACAGAATGTTAAATCTCACACAAAATCATCTTTTTTAAAATTTCCTTTATCTAGACACATTAAACAGCTGTTAAATTAAATAACCAGGAGCCCATGGGCTTGAGGCTGTCTATGCTTTGAATTCCTACATAAGGAACTGCAACCTAACTTACAACATAAATGAACCAAAATGTAACTTAGAAACCTAATGTTTGTAACACATAGCCAGGTTTCAGCCAGTCTCAAGCAACCAAGAGCCAGCCATTCATAGGCTGCCAACTGAGAAAACCATATGCAAACAAGGCAAAAGCCTAGCTGTAACCAGTCAAGCTACTTCTGCACTTTTCTTCAGTGTTCTGTCAATAAATACTGCCCACAGTTGTGGAGTGGAGCTCTCTGAACTTCTTCTGGTTCTGAGTCCTGCCTGATTTATGAAACTTCTGTTGCTGTTGCTCAAATAAACTGTTACATTTAATTTGTTGAAAGCTTTTCTAACACACACACACAAAAAATGTTTTTTACATGTTTAATAAGATTATCCCTTGTTCCAATTTAATGTCCTAGTAAACAAAGCTGATTTTTAGAATACTGTTTTTAAAAAAAGATGTGTTATTTAAGGTCTCTGAGAAGCAGACATCAAGATGGTATTAAATGTGAACAATGGTCAACTTCTAAGATGGAGTGCAATAATTCTCTCTATCCAGCATTTAAGCCTTGCGTAATTTCTGCCTTTTAAGTGCAGGCTGGTCAAGTGACTCTTTTTATAGCCAGTAGAATATGGAAAGGTAACGGGATTTGATTTCTGTGATTTAGCTACAGAATGTCTTGACTTCTAGCGTAAGAGACTGTCTTTTTACAGTATTTATGAAGGAAACCATCATGTTGGAAAGACCCATGTGGCAAAGAACTAAGAGAGGCTTGCAATTAATAGTCAGCAAGAGTCTGTGGTCCTCAATAGAACAGCCTATGAGAAACTGATTCCTGCAGATCCTTCTGTATTTGAGCCTCAGATGACACCCAAGCATCGGCTTACACCTTGATTGAAGCTTTGTGAGAGACCTTGAAGCAGAGGGCCCATTCAAGCCATGCCTATCTTAACTATGTTGTGGTAAGATGCTAAGTTTTGGGATAATTTGTTACACAGCACTAAATAACTAATATAACACACAAGTAATGTATTAGGGGAAACAGAAGAAGGCAGGAAGAGCCTTTGATGCAGGTCTGACATGTAAAACGTGAGAGAGAGAGAAGAAAGAAAAATTGGGTGGGAGGGGCCTTGGACTCTAGCATAGTCCTAGGCTAAGTTGCCCATTGGAAGAGTCTCACTTTTTGCTGGAACAAGTCTGTCTTTTTACACTTGCCATGCCTAGTCATTGGCTGGGAGCAGTTGACGGAACCATGGTCCTAGCATAAATGAAATGATGAATCAACAGGGGAAGCAGCTGGAACCCCATAGCAGGAGAGCTGACTGGTATATTTCCATGCTATAGAAGAGAAGCAAACCAACCTTATAATATTGGGAAGAAAAAAAGTATATTTTAAAAAATCATTTTGCTTACAATATTATTAAAAATCATATCTTCTATGATAGCCTATTCTCAGTTGTGTTGCCCACAGTGAGCAGAAAAGCAGTAGGTAAGGCACAGGGTGAGTTAATGCAGCAGGAGGCTGAGTTCCATCATCACTTCTCTGCATCGCCTCGCTGAAATCACATATGTCGGATTGACAGGCTTTATCATTCGGCTTACAAATCTCTTGCTTTAATGAATATGGAATCTAATCTGATTTCTTTCTCATTCGAAAGGCACCTTTTTCAAGAGAAAAGAATTATTCGAGGACAAGAAAGAGTTGAAATTAAGTGATAGAGGAAAACCCTTGACCAGAGGAATGATGAAACAAAAAGGGAGACAGGGAGAAATATCAACATGTCTTTTATACATTTGAATAGTCATTGAGCATATTTCAGTGAGTATAAGACCATCTTTTATTTTACAAAGAGACAGAAATAATTCGTGCATGTGAGGAACCTGAACATGACTATCAGCAACTTTTCAATGAATTTGGAAAAGCTTACATTTGTTAACAAGAATTTTAACATTTTTAACTAATCCAGTTCACGATCAAATAAAATTTTAGATTCAACGCTGCCAGCCTGTACTAGAAGAAAGTTGAAGAAAAATCAAGGAGTTGCAAGGTAGAAGGATTGGAGTAGATGAATTATATGAGACCATAAAACCTTCCCCTGAGGGACTAAAGGACACTCCCTTCATTGAGGTGATAAGGAATATATTCAGCATCATTGAAAAGCTCAAGGAGGCTATTTTCTGTGGGCCAAAAATGATGACAGGAGGTGCTTTAACAAAAACAAACTTCCTAAGGCGTATATGGATGGTATGACTTCAGAACAGCAAAGGCAAAGTGACAACATTTAATAATTAGGGGCAATGTAGATATAACTACTGTAATCACCAGAGTGGTAACTGGGAGCCCCTGACCTATGAAAATATACGTCAACAGCTAATAAGCCATCCTGTTCCTGGAAGCAAGAGAGACAGAAAGCCAATGAGAGTGTTGCTCAATTTATGTAAGAATTACAGAGCTGGTGTACAGAAGGTCAGTGTCTACATCTTATTAGAAAATGATTCCTTACCCAACTCCTGTTCTAAGCTAGTTTTCAGAACTTCCAAATCAACTGCCAAAACAAGAACATATAATATACATTAGATTATGCCCCAGAGGGACCTATAGCTATTTTTCAAGTAACTTTGCAGGGGAAAAGGGAATACCCAAATCCTTTGAGAGTAACTGAATATAGTATCAGAGCTGACCCTGATACTAGGAAACACAAAATGCCACGATAGCCCCTCTATTGGACTGAGAATCTAATTGCTTCAGAGAGTCTGTGGACTCACTCTTAATGACCCTCCAGTCTCTAAGGGCATAATCAGAATTAGTTGCTAACATATCCATTCTGATTATGTCACATTAGTTTTCTGATCTGCAAAGTAACAATCATCAAGATAGTTAACGGTCAAGTGAAGCCCTTGATAATATCCCTGATAGCCAACACAGTAAATCAAAATCTACACAATATCCTGTTTGGAATTGTAGATATTCTCTACTCTCATAGTCACAAGATGTAAGGATGTTTCCCCCTGTCATGTCCTCATTCAGATAACCACTGCTGCCCTTCCAAAAACAGAGGAGGTGGGGGAGACAAGCCACTGTAGTCCTTTGGAGAATGAAAGACAAGGATGTCTATGGAAGAAGCATGTGAACATACCTGTGGAATTGGAGACAAGTTGTGCAGATCTTTGCCTCATGTTCTTGCCCACCAGGAACCATCTATTAGAGGAGATTTTGAAGGTCTTCATGAATAAGCTAACTCATTCAGTGGAGGTAAACCAGCTTCTGTTCTTAGCCACCCCAGTGCTCACACAATGGGTGCATAAACAGAGTGACCAGGATATGACAGATGGAGGCAATGCATGGCTCTATCATCTTGGGACCAGCTGCAGCAGTGGGGCCTGTGGCTTATTCTACTAATATTCACATTGAAAGGATGGGGTGAGGGGTCTTTTGGTTTTTTTTTTTTTTAAAGAAATTGTGGCTATCCATCACCCTGAAATATCAATAACAGAGAGGAAATCAACATATGAGGCATGAGTGTATCTGGGTAATGTAATGGGTGCTCTGTAGTAGACATAATTCATTCTCTAATCCATTTCTTTATAGCAACAGCAATCACAGACAATTTCCAGCATGCTAATAGTTTCCTTCTTAAGAGCCTGTTTCTCTTTTCTTCTCTGCTTAGGGCTTTCTCTGGCACCTTGGAAGCTTACTCAGTTATAAGCAGGTACAACCTGCTTGCAGGGGTGTTGCTCCCTTTCATGTATGGGAGCAGCATCTTTACAAGCAAATTGTATCTTGGAAGTATAAGAGAATTAACCCCCCCAGAGGCAGTTCTCAGTCAGTAAAGAATGAATGCTGGTAACTAAATGTTCCAAAATCTCCATAACTTAGTGAGATGATTCTGAGACATGTTCTACATGGTTTCCTTGTGGAGCAGTACTGAGCTACAGCTGCTTCCCACAACAACCTCCCATTGACGCATCCTTTATTAACTTTTCTCATTTCCTTATCTTATTTCCTGTCATACTTCTGGGAGCATTTCCAAAATGGGCAATATGTTCCCAAATCCTTTTCTCAGATCTGTCTTTGAAAGAACACAAGCTAAGAAAATATTGATGGCCTAAAACAATAATAATAATGCCTTGTGTCGGTTAAAATGTAATGAGAAACAAAATACACAACAACTGTAGCATAAACTTTGGTGGATTGACGAAATGTTCTAGGATCTTTACATTGTCTAATAAAGGATAAAATTAACAAATAACATTAGATTTTAATGAATCAAAGATGTACATTTTAATCTCTAAAATGACCAGTATAATTCAATGAGAATATGTACATCTTCCAAACTAAGCCATTATAAAATATTATCCAATAAGGGCAACAAAGAAACGAAAGACATATAGAACAGGAAAGAAAAAACATATAAATTGTTAGACTTATGCCTAAATAGAGCAGTAATTACATTAAGCAGAAGTAGCCTAACGAACCAATTTAAAGGCAGAAACAATCAGACTATAAATAAAAATGTATCTATATGCTCAGTATAAAACACATGGTCTGACTTCTCCAGAAGACAGAGCTGAGGCCAAAATACATGCAAATCCAGCGAGCAAAAATGAAAGACAAAGGAAGTGATGTAGAGAAAGAGAGAAATAATAAAGCACCTAGAATAAAAATATAGCTCCATGATCTCAGGGAAGAGAAAGATTGATAATTTTTAAAAAGTACTAATTACAAAAGTAAGAATTGATAAACTGGCCTACGTGAATATTAAAAGTAAGATTCTTTGTTTATTAAAATACAAGCTTAAGGAATAAAAAAGCAAACCACAGGGAAATAAAAGATTTTTAACATATATAATCATCAAAAGCCTTATAATATATAAGACACTCCTTAAAATCAGTGAAAAAATGATAAAGAAAGACAACCCAATAGAAAAATTGGCAAGAGAACTGAATATATACTTTAGAAGAGAAGATATCCAAATGGTCAATAAACATGTGAGCAGGTGCACAACCTCATTATAATCAAGAAAATGAAAAATGAAAATGACAAGGAATTATTAGTGTGTAGCCTCCGCATGGCCAAAATTTAGATGATTAGCAATTTCAAGTTTTGGTAGGCAGGCAGATCAACAGGAACTCCTTTTAGCTGCTCTTAGGAGTATGAATTGTTTCAGTCTTCTTGAAATATATTTATTCTCTACTATAGTTTAAAATGTTTATTCTTCATGACCTTCTTTCATTCCTACCTAACAGAAATGCATGCACATGTGATCCAAAAGACATATACAAGAATCATAGCAGCATTATGTCCATCACCTTTAGAATGAACAGATAAATTATGGTGTGTTCATAAATGGAATACTGTGGTAATGAAATGAACAGCCTACAACAATACTCAACAATCTAATCTTAAAAATATAAAAAGGGAAAATTATATTGTTTAAAGATCCGCTATTAGATAATAGTCTATAAAAAAATCAAAGAGATAACTCCCATAAAAGTAAGAATAATAGTTTTTTTTGCAGAAGACACAGAGTAGTTACTGGGTGGAGGGAACACTTCTGAAGTGTTAATAATATTCCACTTCTCATCTGAATAGATGGTTACAGAAGTTTACATTTTGTGTTAATTGAGGTAATTTATGTTTTGTATACCTTTTTACATAAGTGTTATAGTTCATGAAAAAAAAGATTTTTAAGGGGAGTAGCCCTGCAGGACAACTCAGAACAAATCATTCTTGAGAGAATTAAGGGATCTCTTCTCTTTCATCAATGACATTGAGTTTATATTCTTAGGCTTATTCTCTGATTAATAAGTCACAAATTTATCTGTCATTTGTTGAGATTTCTTTGTTGAAAAATCTCTTTGTTGCTGTGTGATGAAATTTGATGCACAAATTATATTTAAGTCACCCTCCCTGACCTTTTAGTGCACAGATTATCATCATACCACTAAGTATAATCCTGCCTGATAAACACTTCAATTTTCTTTATCTTTATTGCAAAGTTTCCAACCATATCTGCCTAGGAAGGCAATACTTCTTGAACAGTCTGGTTATGGTTTTTGTAATACCATAAGGCATGTTTTGAAGCTTCTTTTCAATATTCTCTAATGACATAATAGCTGTTTTATTCACTCTCATGATCATGAAACTCTCCTTACACTCTTTTCTTAGAGGTCATGATATCCAGGGGCTCCAAATTTAATTGCTACTTTTTGGTTTTTTTCATATTTAATCTCTCTGGTTGAGGCATTACTTTATTCATCTGTAGTTTTCAAAGCACAAATCAAATTTTGCTTCTCTTGTGCTTAAACTTGAATAGCTTCTCTGCAAAACAAAGAATGAACTTCTTAAGCATGTGTTCTAGGGCCTCTAAGATCCAGCTTCAACCTTTCTCCCCAGTCTCATTTGCCATGAAAACTACACTCTATCTCATAAATCCACCCTCCCCAGAACACACACACACACACACACACACACAAACACACACTATTCCTCCTGTACACACTTCACATACTTTTCATAGACTTGTGTTCAAACTGTTCATTCTGTCTATAGTTAACAAAAATAGCACCAAAAAATGGAGATTAAGTCAAATATCATTTATAAACCTTGATCCAAAAATAACAAGTGTAATATTAGCCAATGTAAAAAATAATACATTCTGGAAAAGTTAGTTTAGTTTTAATCCAAGAAAATGAGAACATTCACTGAAAAATTTATTCGTGTAATTCACAACTACAATAAAAGGGAACATTATTTAACTTGATAAAGGATAATTATCAACAATCTATAATGAACATCTCAATAAAGACAAAAATAAACCAAGGATGTCCACGATACCACCAATATTTAAGTCTGTATTGACCATATTACCAATGGAATAAAATAAGAAAAAAGAATAAAGTTAGAAATGTAACCATCCAGTGTGTTCACCTTGCCCACTGCCTAGACAGAGGAGATTTCTCAAGACAGAGGAATTGCAACAGAGAAAGAATAATTCACACAGAGCTGGCTGTGCAGGAGACCGGAGTTTTATTATTACTCAAAGCAGTTTCCTCAAGCATTCGGGGAGCAGAGTTTTTAAGGACAACTTGGTGCATGGAGGGAAGTCAGTGGGACAGGAGTGCTGACTGGTCAGCGATGAAATCATAGGGAATTGAAGCTGTCTTCTTGCACCAAGCCAGTTTCTGGGTTGGGGGCTGCAAGATTAGAGGAGCAAGTTTATCAATTTGGGTGTTGCCAGCTGATCCATCAGGGACAGGGTACACATAACATGTCAAGCACTGATCTTAGGAGCAGTCCAGGGTAGGTCAGAATCCTGTAGCCTTTGGCTGCACAACTCCTAAAGGATAATTTCTAATCCTGTGGTTAATGTTAATCCTACAAAGGCAATCTAGTCCCCAGGCAAAGAGTTCTTCCCTAGGAAAGGGCTATTATTGTCTTTGCGTTAAATCACAAACTGTAAACCAAGTCCCTCCCAAAGTGAGTTCAGCCTATGCCCAGGAATGAACAAGGACAGCCTGGAGGTTAGAAGCCAGATGAGCTGGTTAAGTCAGATCTCTTTCACTGTCTCAGTCATAATTTTGCAAAGGTGGTTTCAGAAATGGGAGAAATAAAAAGACAAAACTGTCATTATTTATAGATATTTTTCCTATCAAAGATGAAAGTCAACTGAAAAATTAATACACTAGCAAAGCAGTAAAATCACAGATGACAGAGAGATGGATGCAGCAAACCACCACCATGGCACATATATACCTATGTAACGAACCTGCACGATCTGTACATGTACCCTAGAACTTAAAGTACAATTTTTACAAAATCACAAAAAAAAATCACAGAAAAGTTAACATATAAATATCAATCATGTTTCTATAAATCAATTTTTAAATGTAATTTTTAAAAGTATATTCACAATAGCAACCAAAATCTTCAAAATATCTAAGGAAAACTGAAAGAAATGTGTAATACTTGTGTGGGGTAAAAAGTAACATTTTATAGAAGTCTGTAAAGGGCTTTTAAAAGGAGCTGAAGACATGATACATTATGGTTCTGGAGAAACTCAACTCTTTTAAAGATGACAATTTTCCCTAAAAATAATGATACTAAAGAAATGCCAATTAAAATAGCAATTATATTTAAATATGATTTATTTAAATCATATAAATCTATTTAAAATCATATAAATTAGATAAATTTTTTGCCCTTTACTAAAAATTTCCATGGAAAGATCTTTTTTTTAAAAAGATCTAAAAGCTAATTCTAAAATTATATGGAAGAGAAAATTAGCAAGCACAAAAAGGAAAAAATTATAAAACAAATGAGAGGTTGCTCTAGATGTCAAGCATACACCAAAGACAATGCAGAAATAAACTAAAAATTCAGCGTAACAGAATGGAAGTCATATACAGCATCCATGTATATATAGGAATTAAGTATATAACAAAGCTTGTATTTCAAACTCAAAGGCTAAACCTTTTTGGAAACAATACTGGAACAACTGCATATATATGGAAAAATATAATGACATATCATTGAGAAAACAGAGTCCATGTGGAGTAAAAAGCTAAGTATCAAGAAAAAAATCTATAAAATAGTTATAAGAAAATACAGGAGACTTTTTTTGTACTTTTAGAGCAGGGTTTTTCTAAAACAAAAAACAGAAGTAATGAAGGAAAAGCAAGATAGATACAGACTTAATTATCCATAATTTTTAAAGCTCCCCCACATTTATTTTAAAAAATCAATTTTGAAAAGGGCAAATGATCTAAACAAGCAATTAAAATTAATGAAAGATGTATCATTAAAGCAATTAAGTCAGCTAATGTATCTTTCAACAATATCCAAGTTATAAACCAGAAAATTTCAAAATTTTTGAAATATCATTAATATCAAAAATTTAATAAATCTCTCCTTTAGAGAAATTAAAAGCAATAAGGTTGATGTTTTGTTCGATATAATTGAAATTTGAAACATGAAACATACAAAGGTTAAAATAATAAATGAACAATCAATATCTATAGTGAACTTGAGGTAGAACAAGGTAGCCAAATAGAATCCACCAGTGATCATTCCCCTACAAGAACATCAAATTAAACAACTATCCATGTAGGAAAGCACCTTGATAAGAACAAAAAAAAAGGTGAGAGATTACAGTACCTGGTTTAGCATAGTAACAAGAAAAAACTCATAAAAAGAGTAGGAAGGGCAGTCTTTCATTGCCTTCATCACCCCTCCTCCAATCCCAGGCAGAGCAAGCTTTGTGCTTACGGGATTGAGAAGGAAGTGAGTGTGGGATTTTACAGTGAAACTCAGTGCTGGCCTCACCAGAGTAAAATATAGCACCAGGCAAAATTCTGTAACCCTTGATTACAGGCTGGTACCCACAGGAGGAACATTTATATCTACCTTGTGCCAGAGGAGAATCTTCCACCCCAGTAGGAAGAAACCAAGTTCCACCAGGCTTTACCACTGTCTGTCTAGAGTCACCTCAGGCCCTGAGTACATTTAGTGGCAAAGCCTGAGATCTACCTACAAGAGACTGCTGGTAGAAATCCCACCCACACCAACCATTGTGCTCTAGCATGCCCTGGGCTCAGGTTGTTTACACATATCACCACAAATCACTCCACCACCCCACCCTGCCTACTATACTGCCTAACATATCTTATGCCCCCTGAACACCACCAAAAGCCTGAGATCAGACCTGCCTAATCTGGCACCATCCCCCAGTGCCTAAACATGTCACTCAAGGACCTGAGGATCACTTTGCCCATTCCACCAACTCTGGCATCTATGCAATCCTCCAGGGAACCTGAACATGGACCCACCCAGCCTGTTGACAATACCAACACCACCCCCCACATACACAATACCAACACCACCCCCCACATACACATACCACCCAGCAGTTTGAAGGCCAGCCTACCCAGACCATCACAGTCACCATGAACAGCCAGCACACACCACCCGGGACCCAAAGGGTCATCCTGCCATGACTGCTGCCATTGCCCATACCCCATTGACTGCCCAGGGGCCTGAGAACCTGCCCTTTCACCCAGCATATTGCTACCACTACCAGCATCTGAGGAAGCCAACCAGAGGCTCAAGAATCAGCTCATTTGGACCCACTAACATTGTTGCCTGTGTATATCATCTCGGGACAAAAGAATAGGCAAGCTCAGCCCTTCACTGCAGCAACTGTGGTTTCCTCAGTGGGCTTGGGTGTGGTTACCAGTGGAGGCTGTGGTGAAGTTGTGCAGGGGACAGGAATGCCAGGTGGGCCAGTCTTTAGGATTCAGTGTGGCACTGAAGGGTGAACATGGGTCCACATGGGCTGAGAAACAGCCTTTTCCAGACAAGCAAAGACTGAGGGAATTCATCACTACTAGACTGGCCTTATAAGAAATTCTCAAGGGAGTCAAAGTCTGGAAACAAAAGGACAACAGCTACCATCATGAAAATAAACATGAAAGTGTAGGACTCACTGATAAAGCAAACAGACCAATGAGGAAGAGTCAGTTGGTACCACTACAGAAAGCCACCAAACCACAAGGACAAACAATGAAAGAAAAAGAAAGGAAGAAAAATACACAAAATTACCAGAAAACAATTAACACTATGACAGGAAAAAAACTTCACATATCAATAGTAAATGAATATAAATGGATAAAATTCTCCAATTTAAACAATATAGACTAGCTGAGGGATTGAAAAAAGAAACATGATCCAACTACATGCTGCCCACAAGAAACATACTTTACTGGTAAAGACATACAGGTTAAAAGTAAAGGGATGAAAAAAGATATTCAATGCAAATGAAAACCAAAAGTGAGCATGAGTAGCAATGCTTATATGCCATAAGGCAGACTTTAAGTCAAAAATAGAAAAATAAAAAGACAAATAAGGTCACTATGTAATGATAAAGGGATCAGTGCAGCAAGAGGATATAACAACTGTAAATATATATTCACACAGCACTGGAGCACCCAGATTTATAAAGCAAACATCCCTAGATCTAAAAAGAAAGACTGTAATACAATAATAATGAGAGACTTCAACACCCCCACTTTCAGCATTAAACAGATTAGGCAGAAAGTAAACAAAAAAAAAATCACTGGATTTAAACTGGACATTAAACCAAATCAATCTAACAGACATTTACACTACATTTTATCCTTTTATTAGAAGAATACACATTCTTCAAATCAACACATATTCTCTAAGCTAAACCACATTTTGGACCAAAAAAAGTCTTAACAATTGTTAAACATCGAAATTATATCAAATATCTTCTGAGACCAAAATGGAGTAAAACTAGAAATTAATACCAAGAGAAATCTTAGAAACTATACAAGTAAGTGGAAATTAAATATGTTCCTGAATGACCACTGGGTCAATGAAGAAATAAAAATAGAAATCAAGACATTTCTTGAAACAAATGAAAATAGTAGCACAGCACACCTCAAATCTTTGGGATACAGCAAAATCAGTACTAAGATGGAAGTTTACATTTATCAGTACAGCAAATAAATGCCTGCCTCGAAAAAAACAGACAGGTTTTGTTTTTCTTGTCTTTTTATTTTTTGTCCAAAATGGCTGACTAGAGATGTTGAACACCAGTTCTCCTCAGAAAAAAATACCAAAGCTATAGGTGAATAATCATAACTTGAATAAAATATTAAAAGAAGAGAGCTAGAGCCTCTCAAAGAACTCATGGGAAGAAGCTAGGGCACAGGAAAAAAAAAAAAGGAAGAAAGTTTGGTACAAATCAAACCCTGAAGGACTTGGAGTTCCATGAAAAGGGTAAGTGGAAATATTTTTGGCTTCCCTGCCTCTAAGGCAGACTGCTGATTTCAGAACTGTTGGAGAGCTCCTGTACTTTCCAGAGCCAAAGCACTGGTGTGAGTGCTGATTTGGGAATGTCTTAATGTCATTTAACTGGCTGTCATCAGGAAGCTCACTCAGGGTCACTCATCCTATCCACTGACCTGACCTGAGGTGGTGGGCACCATACTGGGTGTGCACCCATTATGGGCATTGTCCTGCCCAGGAAGTCTCAGCCTTTGTGTCTCATCACCAGATTCCCTGCATCACTGGATCCCCCGCAAACATTCTCTGATACCACTTGCACACTGGCAATCACAAAAGGACCACCAGAACACAGGGATTTCCAGTGGGCTGGCCATCAAGCAGTGCTGCTCCTAAGGGGAAGGAGAATGCAACACACCAAGGAAGCACCTCTTGTGACAAAGAAAACCAGAGCACACAGTCTCCTGTGCTCTAGAGCTCCTCATTTGTGATCTGAAGGCGATACAGGTACTGTGCTGGCTCTGTGGGGGAGGAGTGTGGTTTGACTCCCATGGCTAGGCTAACTCAATGCTTGGGCATAGAACTGAGAGGAGGACACCTTCTCTCTCCACCTCACCTACTGCTGCAGATACAGCTGTGGATGTTCCTGCAGGTAAGTGGTGCAGGTGTACCTATAGACTCGTGAGGCCTTGTCTTGCACAAAAGATGGGATCCCTCTCCTTCTGTACATTGAGTGGCAGCATTCCTGCAGCAGAGAAGAAGTAAGTCACAAAGCTGTCTGTTTTGGGTTGAGGAAAGAGGTTCCCTCTAAATCCATTTCAGTGAAAGGCCAGAAGTTTTTTTCATTGCTTTAAGCTATATTGTGGCCTGGAGATAGATGTGTCTATCTGAACTGAGAGTCAAGAGCTTCAGAACAGGAATGTGAACGGGAAGTTGACTGAATTCCTGCTTGCTTCGGACAGGGAGTGGGTGCAGCCCCCTTCTCCTCTGTAGAGTCCTTGGCACATTTCACTAGGAGTTGCCCCACTCTTTTGCCCCCTCCCCTATCAGAGTTGGTGCTTGTGCTCATCACTGGGTATTCAAGGGTGAACTTGATGGTCCAGCTCCACCCACCTTTGTCCCTCATTTTTGCCTTCAACATGGAACTCAGGCCCAAGCATTTCACAGACTAGCCCATCACCTGAGGAAACAGAGAGCTCTTCCCAGTAAACAAAGATCAAGGGCATACCTATCTGCTTCTGCAGAAGCCACCTCTAACCCACCTATTGGCCTGAAGGTTGAACTGCACAATGCAATACAAAATTCACTGGCTTTTATTATAAGCACTGGTGAATAAGATAAGCTTCCTGAAACCTTCCCATTCTCAGTCCTGGTCCCAGTCCCGCAGCAGGGGGAGTAAGACTACTCATATGCCAAGTACATTGCCACTATAAGGAATTTAGTGCACTTAAGCAATTAAGAAAGTTACTGCATAAAGACGATCTATAATCAAAGAACTCATACAGACCTTTGACCCCTTGAAAGCACCCAGATTCAAAGCCAATTGACCATACAAAACATACATTACAGTATACCCTAAAGGGGGAAAAACGCCCCATCTAAACAGAAGTAAATCAAAAAATTAGAACTGACAGCTTCTCCAGTCAGGAAGGCAAACAAACTAGAATTGTTTCATACTAACAATTCTAGCAGTATGAATGGGGGGAAAGAACAGGATATTATGACAACTCAAAGGATCACACTAGGTCTCTATCAATAGAACCTAATCAGAATGAAAATTCTGAAATGCCAGATAAATATTTCAAAATATAGACAGAGGGATACTCCATGAGATCAAAGGAAAAGTTAGAAACCAACAAAAATAAATAAGAAAAATTATTCAGGGTATGACTGAAAAACTTACCAAAGAGATATATATGTAATTAAAAAAAAAAAAAAACACACACACACACACACACAAAAAAAAAACAGAACTTCTGGAAATAAAAAAAAAAATCACTGAGGGAATTATAAAATACAGTTGAAATCTTTAACAACAGACCACAGAAAACAGAAAAAAGAATTTCAGAGCTAGAAGACAGGTCTTTCTAGTTAACCCAGTCAGACAAAAATAAATTTAAAAATTTAAGAAATGAACAAAGCCTTCAAATAATAAAGGGTTATAGAAAGTGTCAAAACCTCTGAGTCATAGGTATTACCAAGAAAAAGTAAAAAGTTTGGAAAATCTATTTGAGGGAATAACTGAGGAAAACTCCTCTGGCCTTACTAGAGATTTAGACATTTAGATGTGAGAAGCTCAGATAACCCCAGGGAAATACATTACAAGATTAACATTGCCAAGGCATATAGTCATCAGACTACTTAAAGTCAATGTTAAGGGAAAAAATTCTAAAAGTAGCAAGAAGAAAACGTTGCCTACAAAGGAAATCCCATTAGACTAACAGCAGACTTCTCAGCAGAAACCTTACAAGCCAGAAGAGAATGGGGTTGTATTTTCAGTCTTCTGAAGTTCTTCTGCCAAGAACTTTATATAATGCTAAACTAAGCTTTATAAATGAAGGAGAAGTAAAGTATTTCACAAACAACCAAATGCTAAGGGAATTCATCACTGCTACACCAATACTACAAGAAATGCTCAAAGGATTGCTAATCCTGTAAATGAAAGGTTGATACACATCATCATAAAAACACATGAAAATATAAAACTTACAGGTCCTATACAGCAATTTAACAGTTCAGAACAAAAAGCAACTAAGTTACAACATTATGAAACACAACCTCACATATTAATATTAAAGCTGAAGATAAAACGGACTAAGTGATCCATGAATAAGGTACAGATTTTTGGAATGTTTAAAAAAAATAAGATTCAACATATGCTGCTCATAAGAAACACACTTAATTGGAAATGACACATATAGACTCAAAATTAAGAGACAGAAAAGATATTCCATGCAAACAGAAAATAAAAGCAAGCAAGTGTAAGTATATTTTTATCAGATAAAACAGACTTTAAGTTAAACACAGTAAAAAAAAAAAAGATAAAGAATGTCATTATAAAATGATAAAGGCAATTATATAATGATAAATTTTGTTATATGACAAAAACATAAAACAATCCTAAATATATATGTACACAACACTGAAGAATCCAGATTCATAAAATAAGTATGATTAAGCCTAAGAAAAGAGATAGGCAGTAATACAATAGAGAAGGGGCTTCAACATCACAATGACAACACTAAACAGATTATCAAAGCAGAAAAATTAACAAAAAAACATTAGATGTAAATGGGACTCTAGATCAAATAGATCTAGTGGAGTGGGCATTTACAGAACATTCTATCCAACCATACAATATACATTCTTCTCATCTCCACATGAAACATTCTCCAAACTAGACCATATGGTCAGGCCACAAAAGTCTCAATGAGTTTTTAAAAATCAAAATCGTATTAAATATTTTCTAAAATCACAGTGAAATACAACTAAATATCAGGCCAGGTGTTGTGACTCACACCTGTAATCCTAGCACTTTGGGAGGCCAAGGCAGGTGGGTCACTTGAGGAGTTCAAGACCATCCTGGCCAACATGGTGAAATCCTGTCTCTACCAAAAACACACACAAAAAAAATTAGCCAGATGTGGTGGCACAAGCTACTCTGGAGGCTGAGGGAGGAGAACTGCTTGAACCCAGGAGGTGGAGGTTGCAGTGAGACATGATTGCACCACTGCACTCCAGCCTGGGCGACAGAGCAAGACTCCATCTTAAAAAAAAAAAAATCAACATCAACATGAACTCTTAAAACTATACAAATACATGGACATTAAACTACCTACTTCCTGAATGATCTTTAGGTCAACAACAAAATTAAGATGGAAGTCAAAAACTTTTTGAGGTTAATGAAAATGGAGATACAACATATCAAAACCTCTGAGATACAGCAAAATCAGTGCTAAGAGGGAAGTTCATAGCAATAAATGCCTATATCAAAAATATACAATGACCACAAATTAACAACCTAACATCATACTCAAGGAACCAGAAAAATGAGAACAAACCAAATTCAAAGCTAGCAGTAGAAAAGAAGTAATAAAGATCAGAGTATAACTAAGGGAAATAGAGGCAAAAAATAATAAAATAGACCAAGGAAATAAAACCATGGTTCTTTGAAAAGATCAACAAAATTGATAGACAACTAGATTGATTAACCAAAAGAAAAGAGAAGATATTCAAATAGGCACAATCAGAAATGCAAAAGGATGATTACAACTGATACCATAGAAATCCAGATCATCCAAGACTACTATGAACATCACTACATGCACAAACTAGAAAACTGATATGAAATAGATATTCCTAGAAATATACCACCTCAAAAGAGTAAACCAGATAGAAATAGAAACCCTGAACAGACTAATAATGAGTAGTGAGTTTGAAACAGTCATTTTTAAATCTCCCAATTAAAAAAAAAAAAGCACAAAAGCAAACTGATTTACAGCCAAATTCTATCATTTGTACAAAGAATTAGTACCAATCCTCCCAAAACTGTTTCAAAAATTTTAGGAGGAGGGGTTTCTCCCTAATCTACACAGCCAGTATTACCCTGACATTAAAGCCAGGCATGCACACACACATACACACACATGCACATGCACACACACACACAAAGAAAACTGCAGGTTAATATGCCTGATGAACATAGATGCAAAACTCCTCAACAACATACTAGCAAATCAAATCCAACAGCACATCAAAAAGATAATACACCACAACCTAATGAATATTATATCAGGGATGCAAGGATGGATCAACATACACTAATCCATAAATGTGGTTCGTCCCATAACCAATTACAAACAAAAACCATATGATCATTTCAATAGATGCAGAAGAAGTATTTGATAAAATCTGTCATTTTGTGGTAGAAATTCTCTACGAACTAGGTATAGAAGGAATATATTTCAAACTAATGAAAGCCATATATGACAAACTCACAGCCAACATAATACTGAATGGGGAAAGGTTGAAAGCATTCCTCCTGATAACTGGAATAAGACAAGAAGGCTAACTTTCACCCTTCCTATTCAACAGAGTACTGGGAGTCGTAGCTAGAGTAATCAGGCAAGAAAAAGAAATAAAAGGTATCCAAATTGGAAAAGAGAAAGTCAAATTATCTCTGTTTGTTAATGATATTATCTTAAACCTAGAATACCCTAAGACTCTTCTGAAAGATTCCTAGATGTGATAAATGATTTCAGGAAAGTGTCAGAACACAAAATTAACACACAAAAAAATATGATTTCTATACAACAATGAAAATCAAGCTGAGAATCAAATCAAGTCTTCACATTTACAATAGCTATGAGAAATAAAATACCTAAGAATGCATTTAACCAAAGAGGTGAAAGATATCTACAAGGGGAACTAAAAAACAGTGCTGAAAGAAATCATCAAGGACACAAACAGGAAATTATCCTATGCTTATAAATCGGAAAAGTCAATATTTTTAAAGTGACCACACTACCCAAAGCAATATACACACTCAATGCAATTCCTATCAAATTACATTCAGGCAACAAAATTTTTTCACCGAATTAAAAAAAATCCTAAAATTAATGTGGAAACAATAAAGGCCAAATACCCAAAGCATTCCTAAGCAAAAAGGATAAAGCTAGGAGCATCACATTACCCAACTTCAAACTATACCACAAGTCAATAGGAACCAAAACAGCATGGTGCTTGTATAAAAACAGAAACATAGATCAATGGAACAGAATAGAGAATCCAGAAATAAAGGCACATTCCTAAAATCAACTGGTCTTTGACAAAGCTGAAAAAAACATGCACTGTGGATAGCATACCCTAATCAATGATTGGTCCTGGGAAAACTGTATATCCATAAGCACAAGAATGAAACAGTACCCCTATCTCTCACCAGATACAAAAGTTAATTCAAGAGGAATTAATGATTTAAATATAAGACTTAAAACTCTTAAAATCCTAGAAGAAGATGGTTTGTTATCTAGGAAAAACTCGCCTGGACATTAGCCTAGTCAAAGAATTTATGACTAAGATCTTAAAAGCAAATATAAAAAAAAATAGACAATAAGACTTAATTAAACTAAAAAGTTTCTGTCCATAAAAAAAAAAATAAACAGACAGTCTCCAGAATGGGATAAAGTATTTGCCAACTATGCATCCAACAAAGGACTAATATCCAGAATCTACAAATAACTTAATCAACTAAACAAAAGAACAACAAATAATCCCATGAAAACATGGGCAAAGGCTATGACTAGACATGTTTCTTAAAAAGGCATACAAGCAGCCAAGAAACATATGGGAAAATGCTCAGCATCACTAATCATCAGAGAAGTACAAATGAAATCCACTAGATACCATCATATACCAGTCAGAATGGCTATTACTAAAAGTCCCAAAAACAACAGTTGTTTGGGAGACTGAAGAGAAAAGGGAATGCTTATACACTGTTGGTGAGAATGAAAATTAATACAATCCCTATGGAAACAGTATGATGATTTCTCAAAGAGCTAAAAATAGAATTATTATTCAATTCAGCAATCCCACTACTTGGTATCTATCCAAAAGAAAAGAAATCATTATAGCAAAAAGATACCTGAACTCATATGTTTATCCAGTACTGTTTACAATAGCAAAGATATGGAATTGACTTAAGTGTCTCTCAATGGATAACTGGATAAAGAAATTTGTTACATAAACACAGTAGAATACTACTCAGTCATAAAAGATAATAAAATCATGGTTTTTGCAGCAACATGGATGGAACTGGAGATCATCATTCTAAGTGATATAATTCAGAAAGAGACGTCAAAAACCATATGTTGTCACTTATAAGTGAGAGCTAAACAATATATACACATGGACATACAGGGTAGCATAATAGACACTTGAGACTATAAAGGGTGGAAGGGTGAGAGGGGGATGGAGGATGAAAAATTAGGTATTGGGTACCCTGTACACTATTTGAGGAATCAATACATTGAAAGCTCTGACTACACCACCATGCAATATATCCATGAAACAAAACTGCACTTGTACCCCCTAAATCTATAAAAATAAAAAAAAAACGGAAATATTTCAAATGAACACTCTAGTGATCCACTTCAAGGAACTATTAAAGCAAGAACAAACCAAACCCAAAATTAGCGAAAAAAGAAGTAATAATTATCAGAACAGAATTAAGCAAAATAGAGACTAAAGAAACAATATAAAGAATCAACAAAAAATTTGTTCTTTAAAAAGATGAACAAATTAATGAACTGCTAGCTTAACTAATAAAAAGAGATGACCAAAACAGACAAAGTCAGAAATGAAAAGAGATACATTACAACTGATACCACAAAAATAAAAAAGATCCTAAGAGACTATTTTGAACAACTATACGCTAACAAACTGGAAAACCTAGAGGAAATGGTTAAATTCCAGGAAACATACAACTTATCAAGATCGGGTCAGGAAGAAATAGAAAATCTGAACAACCAATAACAAGTCGTGAGATTAAATTGGTAATAAAAAGTCTCTCAACGAAGAAAAGCCCAGGACCAAATGGATTCACTGCTGAATTCTACCAAATGTATAAAGAAGAACTAATCCTAATTCTCCTTAAATTATTCCAGGAAATATAAGAGGAATTCTCCTTAACTCAGTGAATGAGGCCAGTATTACCCTGATGCCAAAACAAAACAAAGATATAACAAAAAAATAAAACTACAGGCCAACATCCCTGTTGAACAGATAAAAAAAATTCTCAACAAAATACTAGCAAGTCTTCACATTTACAATAGCTACAAAAAGATGAAATACCTAAGTATGCATTTAACCAAACAGGGAAGTGACATCTACAAGGAGGACTAAAAAACACCCCTGAAAGAAATCATCAATGACACAAACAACAGGAAACTATCCTATGCTTATGGATTGGAAGAATATACACATTTTTCAAATGACCACACTGCCCAAAGCAATCTACAGACTCAATGTAATTCCTATCAAATTACCAAAATAAAATTTCTTTCACAGAATTAGAAAAAACAATTCTAAAATTAATATGGAAACAAAAAAGGCCAAGTAGCCAAAGCAGTCCTAAGCAAAAAGGACAAAGTTGGAAGTGTTGCATTACTCCACTTCAAACCATACCACAAAGCAACAAGAACAAAAACAGCATTGTGTGTTCTCAATCATATGTGCAAGCTAAGAAAGTTGATCTCATGGAAGTAGTGGGTACAATGGTGGTTACCAGAGACTCAGAAGATATGATTTATAATTATATTTATAATTTATACATAATATTTTTATAATTTGTAATGTATTTCAAAATAGGTAGAAGAGAAGATTTAGAATGTTCTCAACACAAAGA
Source organism: Cacajao melanocephalus (assembly GCA_963573385.1). Classification (NCBI taxonomy): domain Eukaryota; kingdom Metazoa; phylum Chordata; class Mammalia; order Primates; family Pitheciidae; genus Cacajao; species Cacajao melanocephalus. The sequence goes on along the minus strand of CAUYLG010002151.1, from coordinate 16,496 downwards.
AATAGTAAATGTCTAAAGCGATAAATATCTCAATTACCTGATTCAATCATTATATCTTATATGTATATATTAAAATATAACATACCCCATAAGTATAACTATTATGTGTCAGTAAAAAGACACTTCTCAAAAGAAGACATACATGCAGCCAACATGCATATGAAAAAAAGCTCAACATCACTGATCATTAGAGAAATGCAAATCAAAACCACAATGAAATACCATCTCACATTAGTCACAATGAATACTACAAAAAGTCAAAAAGTAACAGGTGCTGGCAAGATCGTGGAGGAAAAGGAACACTTAAACACTGTTGGTGGGAGTGTAAATCAGTTCAGCCATTGTGGAAAATAGTGTGGCAATTCCTCAAAGACCCAAAAACAGAAGTACCATTTGACCTGGCAATCTCATTACTGGGTATATACCCAAAGGGATATAAATCATTATATTATAAAGATGCATGACCACATATGTCCATTGCAGCACTATTCACAATAGCAAACATATGGAATCAACCTAAATGCCCATCAGTGACAGGCTGGATAAAGAAAATTTGATATATACACCATGGAACACTCTTCAGCCATAACAAAGAATGAGGTCATGTACTTTGCAGAACATGGATGGAGCGGGAGGCCATTATCCTTAGCAAACTAATGCAGGAACAGAAAACCAAATACTACATGTTTTCACTTATAAGTGGAAGCTAAGTGATGAGAACACGTGGGCACATAGAGGGGAACAACACACATTATGGCCTACTTGAGGCTGGAGAATGGGAGGAAGGAAAGAATCAGGAAAAATAACTAATGGGTACTAGACTCAATACCTGGGTAATGAAATAATCTGTTCAACAAACCCCCATAGGTTTACCTATATAACAAACCTGCACATATACCCCTGAACTTCAAATAAAAGTTAAAAAAAAACAGAAAAAATATATTTATAGTGAACCTGTAAGTACAGTTTTTAACCCAATGACAACCAGATGAATTAGAAATTGTCAAGATCTACAAACTACTAAAAAAAAAGTCTAATTTAGTTTTAAATTTAAAATGTTTTTGTGAATAACAAACTAAAAATGCAGTAACCAAAGTTTAAGAAAGAATAGCAAAGATGAGAGAAATGTTCAATCAGTTAAACATTTCTTAGCAGGTACAATAACAGGCAGTCTCTTTCCCTAAAACTATCCTTGAGAACTTGAGCTCTTTTAGGGTGATTCTTGGGATTGTTTAAGATGACATTAAATATAACAATTCTTATACAGTATGTTTCTGAAAAAAATTACACATTTTAATATTTTTCTTATCTGATTTCTACATAAAAGTAGTTTTCCAAATATAAAAATATTGAAAAGGTTTCAGGAAAATTCTGCTCAAAAGATCTGATTAAAAGGCTTAGAGATTTTTTATAGTTGTGAGCATAAATCATGTTTTGTACTACGCCAAACCCTAATGAAATCATTTAAATCATTAGAGGAAAAAAATCCACTAGTTTCTTGGAAATTATAGTTCTTGTCACCAAAGTAATTAATTTTGTAAAAGGATAGTTAGTATACTAAAAAAAAAAAAAGGCATGAAATACATGTGTATTGGGGCCTTTGTAGTTTTCAGTCAGCTTTGTCTTTCTACCCTACAAACTTTTAAAGACAGTTATGTTCTCTTCCAAAGTTAAAATGTTTTTAAGCAAGCTGGTAGATAATCTTACTAGGTTTATACTGGAATTAACTTTAACAAATGAAGTATTTAAGCAGAGGTCTAGGAAAAAAGTCGTCGAGAAGCTGGAGAAGAAAAAGAAACAATTACTCTCCTCAGTCTTTATTGAGTGTGTTCTGTGGGCCCAGAACTGTGTTTCAGACTCTGAGGTTTGGCTTTATACTTTTTTTTTTTCTTTGAATTGACCTGACAATCTCATTGATGAGACAATCACACCACTGTAAATTATTTCATAAATATTTACTAAATACTGTATCTCTGACATTGTTGCTAGTTGTAACAATAGTGATTAGACCACAAAGTCTGTATTAATATGGAACTTAAATTTTATTGGGGAGCCATATCAAATAAATAGTAAACAAAAAATAAAATAATAGTTAAGATCATTGTCTTAGTTTATTCAGGCTACTATAACCAAGTACCACAAACAAATTTTGTTGCTTACAAGCAACAAAAATTTATTTCTCACAGTTCTAGAGGCTCAGATGTCCAACATTGAGGTGCCAGGAGATTTACTGTCGAATGAGGACCCCTTTCCTTGTTTATGGATGATGCCTTCTCCAGGTGTCCTCACATGGTAGAATAGTCTAGAGTCACTCTGGGACCTCTTTTATAAGAGCAGTAATCCCATTCATGACTCTGCCCCCAAAGACCTCCTCTCATAATAATGTCACCTGAGGGTTAAGATTTCAACATGAATTTTGAGAGTCTATAAACATTCAGTTCATTACAAGCATATACCTCAGATGTTTCAATAGGTAATCTATGAAAATCTTCTAGCACAGATCTTTGCAGATAATAAACACTTGGAAAACATTGGCTCCTTTTTTTCTTTTTAAAATTTTCTTCTTAAAATTATGTAGTGTGTAAACCCCTTCAAGGCATACAAAACTGAAATAGGCATATTTGAAAGTTTACAGAACTTCCCACAGCAAGCAAAGAGAACTGTGCATGTATGCTTATTCTCAAAGCTTTCCTGAAATGTTGCTTTGCATGCTCTCATCTGCTTTGTTCTAGTATCCTTAAATAGCCTCAGCACCCTCCACAGTGCTGTACAAGCAATAGATATGTAATAAATGCTTGTCTGATTGAATCAAACAATAGTTACTTGAAATCAAAGTCCAGTATGAATTAGTTTCAGTGGGTGAAAATATCAATAACAACATTAGTGGGTTAAAGAATGTAGAAGAGGTCAGAGTAGGCTTGTTTGCTAGTGGAAATGCTCCAGTAGAAAGAGAAAGATTGATGATATGACAGTGATGAAAGATAAAACAAAGAAGTGGGAAATCAATTCCAGGAAATAGATGATTGTCCAATGTTTCAATTTACCAGCTTCACCCAACTACTTCTAGTTTAACCTCATCCATGATTCTGGAATGCAATATGCCTATGAGCCAGAGTATTAGAGTTCCCCAGAAAGACAGAACCAATAGGATATATACGTATGTATATATGTACATGTATATATGTATGTGTATGTATATATAGATATATAGCGGATATTTATTATGAAAATCAGATCACTCAGTATGGAGCCTGAGATGTCCTTCAAAAGGCCATTCATTCATATGATAGCTTCATTTTTCATGATAATCCTTTATTTTGGTATGACAAATTATGACTAGTTTCTGTTCCTTACAACCCAAGAATACAGATTCCTAACCAAAAAATATTTCAGCAGTAAATTGTTTATTCAAGACTCTAGTACAGCATCACCCAACAAAGCCACAAAGTAAGCCACATACATAATTTTAAAATTTTTTTAAATTTCAGAGACATATTTTTAAAAGTAAGATGAAACTGTTGAAATTAATTTAAGGATATATTTTATTTAAGCCAATAATAATTTTAAAATATATTTTATTTAGGCCAATAGATTCAAACTATGATCACTTGAATAAGCAATTAATATAAAAAATATTAATGAGATATTATACAGCGTTCTTTTTGTGCTAAGTCTTTGAAATCCTGTGTGTAATTACAATTATAGCATATCTCAATTTGGATATGCCATATCTAAAATATTCAATAGTCATATATGGGCAGTAGCTGCCATATTGGGTAGGCTAGTTTAGAAGCTCAAACAAGGGAGAGAACAATGTGCCTATAATAAAATGGAGACCAGATGGGTTTGGCTTTGGCTATCTTTGTGAAAGCAGCATGAGAAGATGCAGAAAGAGAATCTATTAGAGGAACTGGAGACTAGCATTAGAATAAACTAACGAGAAGCATGAAGCACTCCACCAACTTTATACAAACCTTTAGCCATTATTCAGAGAATATTGCTAGATAATCTCCAGTACAGCTATACATCTTTTCCTGAAATGGATTTCAACTTCAAAAAGTGTAAGGAACATTCTACTAGGTTGATGCAAACGTTAATTCCAAAAACCACAATTACCTTTGCACCAACCTAATATTTATCACCACCAGTGAATTTAAAACCTCTCAAAACCTGCTATTTGCTGTTTTGTGAGACTTTTGTGTTCTTCCCAATTTAGAGGCCAATGATAATCTTTCATTGACTTAACCCAAAAACCTCCAGGAAAAGAAAACACAGCTGTTCCCAATATCATCTTTCTGAAAAAAAATGTAGCTACATTTCAATCTCAAAATGAGAAGCATCTTTAATTAATACTCTTTCCTTCACCTGACTGTTTTGTGTGAATCTGCAGAATGTTTCTGAGGATCTGAATTTAGAAACTGGTGGGTTTAATGAGCTAGCATTTATAAGGCCTTCTTTTCTCCCGCTTAAGTTTTCCAGGAAATACAGGGTCTGCATAATGGAGTAGAGGTGCGTTTTTTTTAAAATGCAGTATCTTGGGAAGATTTGCTGCTGCTTGTAGCTAGTCAACATCCCAGTGATCAGGTGGTATCAGGCCTCCACCCTCTAATGAGTACATCATGAGCAGGAAAAGGAATATGTTTTAACTGTTTTTATCCTCCTAACACCATATTTAGCATCTTAACTTATTAAGTAATCAATACAAGTGGAGGGAGCGAATAAATAAATGAATGAATGCAGCTCTTCCCCTAGAAGAACACAAGCTGCAAGCTGGTATATGAGTTTGTTATGGTCCTTTCCTCTGTGATGCTAAGTCTTAAGGAGAGTCATGAGACAGAAACACACATCTGGAAGTCACTATTCGTAGCAAACCTATTATCTCCAAGGACCGTTGAGAAATTTCACAAAGCCACACAGCTCCTTGACTTCCTTTCCAGTTAAAAATGGATGGGCATATAACCCTGGTACTCACCATCTCTTCTGCCTGCTTAATTGGCTTGAGCATTCACATATGCATGAAAATATGGGTGCACTCTTGCCCTCTCCTCATTTCTTCAGTAACTTAAAAATCAATCATTTGGCTTGATCCTCCAGGATTTAGCAGCTGAGGAATCTTTGAATCAGTTATTAATGCAGCTTAGCATTCTTCCCAAATCATCATACTCTTTTAACAATTATATAATGCGTTCTTACTGTCTGTATTCACTATGCTATCAAATAGATCACAAAGAAAAAAAGTACTTATTCCTTCTGAGACTTTGTATCCTTTGATTATAATATCCTCCTTACCCCATACCTCCAGCCTCTGTAACTGTAATTCTAGTCTTTGCTTCTATGAGTATGACTGTTTTTAGATTCCATATATAATGAGAATATGCAGTATTTCTCTTTCTATACCTGGCTTACTTTATTTAGCATAATGTTCTCAAGTTCCAACCATTTTGTCACAAATGACAGAATTTCCTTTTTAAGGCTTAATAGTATTCCATTGTATGTATACACCACATTTTCTTTATCCATTAATCTGTTGATGGATACTTAGGTAGATTCCATTCTTGGCTATCGTGAATATTGCCACAAAGAACATAGGAGTACAGATATCTCCTTGACAAACTTACTTCAAATTTTTTTGGGTAGATATACTGAAGTGGAATTGCTGGATCATATACTAATTCTAGTCTACTTGATCGAGTCTGTTATTGAGGCTTTCTATTGAATTTTTCATTTCAGTCATTGTGTTTTTTTATCTCTAGAAGTTCTATTTGGTTTATTATTGCTTATTCTTCTTTGACAAAATTCTTTATTCATGCTTTCTTTTACAAGTTGCATTTAATATTTGAACTGTATATTCTTATAGCCCACTGTTCTTAAAATAATTATTCTATTTTTTGTCAGTCATTTCATAGATCTCCATTTTTTAAGATCCATTATTAGAACTTTATTAGTTTCGTCTGGAGGTGGTATGAGTCCCTGATTCTTCATAAGTCTTGTATCCTTTCACTGTTGTCTGTGCATTTGAGGAGATAGCTACCTCTTTCATCTTTTACAGGATTCTCTGGCACGGACAGATCTTCACTAAGTGTTCTAGCCTATAATTCCGGAAGGGCCAGCCAGTGACAACCCTGGGCAGGCAGAACTTGTTGTATATTCTCTAGTTGGCTGATTCACTGCCTTTGCTCTGATGTTGGTGGGGTTGCTGACTGTGCTTCACTGTCTGGTGAGATAACTGACTGAGCTCCATTATCAAGCAGAGTTGCTAGCTGGAAATTGTGATGGCGTCTAGTCAGGCTAGCCACAGAATACATTCACTGGCCCCGGTGATTGTGCTATATGGGACCTATAGCTGGGCAAGGCTATAGGCTGGGTTATGAGGTTAGGCAGAGTAAGTGCTTGGTATAAGCAAAAGCAGAGGCTATGTTCCTTAGAAATCCATATTTGAGAATTGCCTCCCTGTCTGGGTGGAGCCATGGGGTGGGCTTTTGGCTAAGTCAAGTTGCTGTTTGACCCTCACAGGTTGAGCATATCTAGTGACCACAGTTCTCTAAAATGTGAAGAGGTAAGCATCTCCCTTCCTGGGTGAGGTCATTGGGTGGGTTTTTTGGCTGAGCCGAGTCACTTTCTAGACTACTGGGTCAAGAAAGTCTAACCTTTCTGCTTCTCTGAAATGGGTAGGGAAGGCATTTCCCTGCCTGAGAAGGGTAGTTGGGGTGGGCTTTGGGACTGGGCATCAAAGTTGGTCATCCAATTGGTGGGAGGTCCAACTCAAGCCAGATTCAACTTCCCAACACACTTCTGAAAGTGACCTTCTCATCTTTGTAAATGAGCTATGCAGTGGGCTTGTGTCTCCAAGTGAGCACCACAGCTGGCAGGAACACAAAGGTACCACCAAGATCCACACGCTAGTCACCACGAACTTTGCCTCTTTTGTTTCTGTCTCACCTCTGATGGTATAGCGATGCCATTACCTGCAGTATTCCCTGTGAGGTGAGACTGGCATGGACTTCCTGGGACATCTTGGAGTGCTAGGAAAGCCGGGATGACGTCCTCCAGTTCTCTTCTCTTCTCCCCTGTAGAAACCATGAGCCCAGGGTGATCCTTTGTCTGGTATTTTTCTGACTTGGAGGAGGAGAATGAGTGGCACAGTCAAAGTTAGACTATTCTTTTTATCCTTCTAAGTTTGTTTTCATTCAGTTCTGTGGACCACACAGCTATCTTGAGCTTGTTTACAAGTATTGGGGTTTTCAAATAGATGTTGTGGTCTGTGGGTAGTTGCTAGCTGAACCGTCTGTGGAAGGCAGTGTAACCTGGGACTTACTATTCTGCCATCTTGCTTACGTCTCTCCAGTCCTGCCTATCATTATGTCACTGTAGTGCTCCTCAGTAAACCAATCCCAGTTATACTCTCAAAGAATGGAATAAAAGAGACAAAATTATGAACTTAGAGAGCCTATTCATTTATAGGTGGCAGCTTCAGGCACATTTCAGAAAGTGGAACTCAGAAAATAAAATATTGTGCTTAACTGTTTCTGTTCCTATAAAACAAGTTGAATCAGAGTCCTGTTATTCTCCAGTCTTAAAACTCAGATGATTTGTCCCACTCCTTGCATGAGTTCAAAATAAACAATTTGTAATAGATTGTTATAAGTTGCTTAGTATAAAACTTAGTATACTAAGCTTACTATAAAAACTACAAAATACGTAAGATATTATCTGATGCATCTAAGAACATTATTTTTTGTTTTTAGGATAAATTCTTTGCTTGTTTGTTTTTTGGCTTTTTCTTTTGAAACAAGCAGAATTCACGTCTTATGGAATACATTCCCAGCATTACTTGCCATTCCTGGTGTGGTAGTGATTTGGGTCTTTTCTACCCCTGTCACTGAAAGGAAGCCTGCTGCCCTGTTTTGCTTCTTCTTTTGTACGGACTAGAGACGTATTGACCACCACTATTAACTCTTTGATCTTTTTTATTTTTGAACATATGGTCAGGACTTGCCAGTGCCCAGAATGACAGACTGAAATTCTAGTAGGCTCAGGCCCAAGTGATAAAACTGCTTTGCTCTGGGAAAAAGTCATTGCTGGGCAGAGCAAAAGCTGGTGCATATTAAACACTACAATCATTGGGAGAGAATGTGCTTTCCTGAGTGTCTGTGAACATAGCTGCCTCTCCATAAATTTAAGGGACCCTCCATTAAAGTCTTATTCTACAAGAGACTTGGAAGATCCAAATGTTGCCAAATACAGTAGAATTCAAAAGCTGCACTGACTTAAGGGATTCTATTTCACAAGTAAACATGTGTTTAATTGAACCTGTTCTCTGTTCTTATTTTCCATTTTATGTGCCCCTTGCTTCTTCTAAAACAATATCTGCATGGAACTTTATTCTAAAAAAATTAAGTCATCTCTGCCCCCTGCTTACATTTCAACAAGCCTGGTTTCTCTTAATGGCATTTAATGATCATAATATGCACTTTTGAAAAAAAAGGTCATCAGGCGCTTTTATTGAGCAAGAATATTGTTTGTTGAGTTTTTACTACAACTTTACTCAAAACTCTGTAGTGCTAATTTAACAAATCTCTGGCACTTTGTTTTCCAAGCTCAGAATAAGGCTTAGAATGTCCAGTGCAGCTTCAAAAACAATTCTAACTTCTGGAAAACAATAGTGGTTTCTGTAATCATTTATGAAAGGAAATAGGATAATTATGGTGATTCTAGCATAGCCATAGGGACTGAATCTGAGTCTGAATCTGCCACTAGCTAACTTTAGGTAAGTCACTTCTACTTCTCTTAATCTCATTTCATCTGTAAAACAGAAAACAAAAGGTAGACCTACGTCAAATAAATTGTATGAGAATTAAGTGTGTAGAAATGTGTGCTTAATTATATAAGGAAATTCAGGCCAGGTGTGGCTCACTCCCGTTATCCCAGCACTTTGGGAATCTGAGGCAGGTGGACCACCTGGGGTTAGGAGTTTGAGACCAGCCTGGCCAATATGGTGAAACCCTGTCTCTACTAAAAAGAAAATATAAAAAATTAGCTTTGTTTGGTGGCGGGTGCCTGTAATCCCAGCTACTCAGGAGGCTGAGGCAGGAGAATCACTGGAACCCAGGAGGTGGAGGTTGCAATGAGCTGAGATGATGCCATTGTATTCCAGCCTGAGCAACAAGAGTGAGAAAGAAAGAGAGGAGAGAGAAGAGAGAGAAGAGAGAGAAAGGAGAGAAAGGAGAGAAAGGAGAGAAAGGAGAGAAAGAGAGAAAGAAAGAAAGAAAGAAAGAAAGAGAAAGAAAGAAAGAGAGAAAGAAAGAAAGAAAGAAAGAAAGAAAGAAAGAAAGAAAGAAAGAAAGAAAGAAAAGCAAGAAAGGAAGGAAGGAAAGGAAGGAGGGAAGGAAGGAGGGAAGGAAGGAAGACAGAAAGGAAGGAAAGAAAGTAAAGGAAGGAAAGAAAGGAAGGAAGGGAAGGAAGGAAGGGAAAAGAGAAGACAAGAAGGGAAGAAGGGAAGGGAAGGGAGGAATTTAAATATTGAATTTCATTGAATCTAATAGAAAAAATGGGAGCAGTGACATTTTGTAAATTCTTATTTCTTACTTGGACCAGAGTAACTCTTCATAAATTATCCCTCCTTGGCTCTACCAAAAAATTTTTGGTCTCAAAATTTAGGGATAATGTTTTATTTCATTTACACAAGCATGAAAATAGAAAACTTCAACCTGTAACATATTTCTACAACCTCAGCCTGGGTTTACTTTTGCTTGCCTTTGTGGTACAAACAGCCCAGCAGCCTGTGTGCCCAGCACTGTGTAAAGCAGTATCATGCACTGCCTTACCCTCATGGTCCTTCATCTCCTCCTCTTCCCTCATCACTGCCACCACAGCTGTCACCAGCTACTGCTACCACCATCAGTGTCTACCACCGCCACTACTGCCACTACCTCTACTACCACCACTGCATCAAAAATTCTTCCGAATCCTAATGTCTTTATGACTCCACGTACTGCAAGAGCCTTTTCCCTGTGCCCTTGCCCTCCATCTCCTCTTGTCTAGATCCACCACAAAAAGTGAAAAATGAACCTTCCATCCAAAGCTTTTCCCTTTTCATACTTTCTTTGTTCCTGGCCACCATGGTCCCCACCACCACTCTCCCCAAACCAGGTTGATATTTACATTTTCTCTGGCAATTGACATATCTTCATCCTTCTGAAATATCAAGGGATAGCCAGAGTTTAAAATGTCTTGATCTTTCATTTAACTCCCGATAAGAACATCTGTATTCAGAAATGTGACTCAAACAGTACCTGAAGTTACAGTTATAAAGAGATTGGTAGTCAGAATTTTACTTATTATTTGGGGGAATCAAATAGGGTGATGTTGGGGATATAATTTAAGGGATGCTGACTTTTAAAATGTTGCTTGGGGCCTAAATTTCAAGTTTAATTTTTTATTTTTTCTTTATTTATTTATTGCCATACCAGGAAAAGCACATAGCTCTATATTTTAGCTCCTCTGTTTATATATAGAAACTGATTACTATGTTTATCTATTTTGTAAGATTTAATGTGCTGACATTTTCAGTGTACATTAAATTCCTAAATTAAAGATGGTATTACTTTAGCAGCTTCTACACAAGGCAAATCCTGATTATGTGGATCCCCTGCTTCATTCTCCCCAATGTTCAGGTCACAATGAAAGGGACCTGCAACATGTATGGAAGATACTTTTACTAAGAGGAAAACCTATCTCAATCCTGTTGAAATTCCACTTTCACATTTAGAAAAACAAAGAGGATAGGTTATTTTGATATTACCAAAACAAAAACAAAAGAAGTAGTTATGTGGAATTTACCCAAAAGAGCTTGGAATATTTAGAAAACCATTCAAGGAGATTAATATCACAGTCCCATCAATTCACCAAACCATCTATGTATTATGTTGCTACATTTCATAGCAAAGATGAAAGCTGATTGCAATTGGCTCTTTTCTCTGCCAGGGATAGCTTTCCATACCCTGAGCATCCACAAGTGTTTAAGTCCATTTCCCTCTACTTCTCACTACACAATTGTCAATGAGAAGAATGACAAGAGGTAGCCTAGGGGCACCTTCATCATTCCAGAGAAAACTTTCACGAGTCTCTCTCTTTTCTTGAGTCTCAAGGGATTTCAGCCTGTAAGGACTGAATTGTATTATAAGTCTCTCTCTGACTTGGACACATGAGTGTTTTTGTTATATTGGTCCACACTGTAAGACAGTAATAAATGTCAGTTGCTAAGGGGATATGAAAGGAAAAGATCCCCAAAACAGATTTTAAGGATATTTCTGGTTTCTTAAATCAGTGTAATAGAATGGCATATTTAGCAGATGGATAAAACATTTTCCCTCATGTTGACCTTTCACTGGTCTTCCATTTTGCTACATCAGTGAAGCAGCTTGTTCTGTATCTAAAGGATCTCTCTTTTTAGGGTCATTCTTCTAGGAAAGAAGTCTACTGTCCTTATTTGAGTATATTCATGTCAAATAACTACTTCACACTTTTGTAACATATACGTTAGAGGGAAGCAAAAAAAAAAAAGTGAAGCTAACAGAACAGAGTGGGGTGACCCTCCATGTCCCTTTTATTTGTACACTTTTGATTTCAAGGCAATTCTGAAGAAGATTCTAGGCTTTGATACTCTCTCCCCAAGAGGAATAGAGTAGGGACTTTAGTCACTATGCCTTTCCTAGACATTATTCCTAGACATGGCACAGAAAAATCCTAGTTACCTAATAAGGCTATTCCATTTTACTGGAAGTATTATTAAACTTTGAGTTAGTTTGTTCTATCCAAAGCAAGGCAAAAGTTTATTTATATTCTTGTAGAATACCATATTTAGATTAAAGGAGTAGATATACATTCTCCCTTCAAAAATCAGTCTTTGTTCAAGAAATGCTTCACAATTGCAGACTCTTTCAGTCAAATATTTTAGGAATCAGGTGAATTGAATGTTTTGCCAAAGGCAGTAAACCCTCAGAAAAAAAGTTTAAATGAGGCAAGTTTTCCTCCTTCAAAAGAACATTTGAAGTGTTCTTCCAAATCATTTCAGTACAGTGGAGCAAGTGGGTCTAGAATTGGGTCTGAGAAGCATCCAGGCAAGGATCCACCACTTCATCCATTTAGCAAGACTGCTGCCCTACAGGTATTTTTCTCTCAGTTTAATGATTTTTAATTTGTTTATTTGAGAAAAAAATCCTTTTCAAAAGAAGTTTATGAGAACTCCAATATAGAAAACATATGAAAGAAATACTTTTGAATACATGTTTTATGAATTTTTTGTTTTTATAGGATTACTTTTAGTTGATCAGTAAAAACACACTGATTAATGTGACAGTGGCTTCCATTACGCTAAACTTTGGTATTTAACATGTTGTATGTGCATTCTTATTTTTTAATAATTTTGCTAAAATTCAGTTCTATAATAATGTTCGAGTCAAATTTTTATGAAACCACTAAAGACCTTTGTCAAGGTTTTGCCTAGTTACTGGGTCAAATACATGACAGAGAGATCCAAAATGAAAGAAAATGATGTGTTCTCACCTTCTAACTACCAGAAATTACAAATGTCTCTCATATAAAAAAAATTTTCCCCAGTATCTTATTAGCAAATACAGAGTAAAATTTGTTTCATTATAAAAGGATTTCTCACATTGCAAAAGATTCAGGAAACACCTTTACATGACACTTTTAAGTGGGCTTATAAATCATTAAATATTCACCCAGAGGGAGTTACATGTCAACCAGAAATTAAAGCAAATCTAAAGTCATAAGACAAAAGTAGTAGATGGAACCATCTAAATATGATTGTTACATGAATTTTCTAAGAGGAAGTACAGGCTTAAGTGAGTTGTTTTGTTGGCTGGTTTATATTTAAGCATGCAAGTGAGGACACCAATGGAAGAAAGAAGACTTCAAATGTCTTCCTGAGCTGTACTAGGAAATGCAGCAAGCTCATGTTCAAAAAGGAAATTAGGGTGTATTAGTATGTTCTCACGCTGCTATAAATAACTGCTTCAGACTGAGTAATTTATAAAGGAAAGAGGTTTAATTGACTCACAGTTCAGCATGGCTGGGGAGGCCTCAGGAAACTTACAATCACGGTAGAAAAGGAAGTAAACACGTTCTTCCTCACATGGAAGCAGCAAGGAGAAATGTCGAGCAAAAGTGGGGAAAGCCCCTTATAAAACCATCAGATCTCATGAGAACTTACTCACTATCATGAGAACAGCAGCATGAGAGCCCAGTGATTCAATTACCTCCTACTGGGTCCTTCCCATAACACCTAGGGAATATGAGAACTACAAGATGAGATTTGGGTGGGGACACAGCCAAAGCATATTACAGGGCATCACCTAGAGTTCAGCACTTGTTAGGTATCAAAGCACAGCTGGCAATTTCCAGGTCTGGTCAACACCTGTGTCTCTGCTTTTACGCACTTCTTTAGATCTCCAATGTGAATCCAGGTCTGTGCAGTGTTTGAGAGAGTCAAAGTAATCCTTCTGTGGACTTTGACCTTTTCTGGATCTCACTCAAATGTCCATTCTTATTCACCTAAACAAATCATGGGCTATATTAAATTGAAAGCCCAATGATTTCAAGCCACATGTTTGCTTTTGATGATGAATATTTTTTAAGCCACAAGTTCCTATTAAATACTTTGATGTGGTTTATAAATAAAATATAATCTAAAAACGTAAACCTTAAATCTCTACAACTGAATCACATATTTTTAAAATTAAGTGGATTTCTCTTTCTTAAACACACACACACACACACACACACACACACACACACACACACACGCCTTCAGAAAATAACATAATTATTTTGTTTTTTCTGGTTTGTTTTGTTTTTTTGAGACAGTTTCGCTCTTGTTGCCCAGGCTAGAGTGCAGTGGCACTCAGCTCACAGCAACCTCTGCCCTAATCACCCAAGTTCAAGCAATTCTCCTGCCTCAGCCTCCCAAGTAACTAGGATTATAGGTGCCCATCTCCACACCTGGCTAATTTTATATTTCTAGTAGAGACAGGGATATGTGGGGGTCAGGCTGGTCTTGAACTCCTGCCATCTCAGCCTTCCAAAGTGCTGGGATTACAGGCATGAACCACTGTACCCAGTGCAGTTTTTTCTTTTTAAGTTTTCAAAATAAGTCTTCTGCAAGAAAGGTGTAAGATCTTGCCCACATAAGTTGTTAAATTCCCAAAGAATGAAAAGAAACAAGCTTCAGTACTACTATCTTATTTCTGATTTTGTACTTTCTGTCCACCTTAAAAAGAGAAATAGATTAGATCTGGGGCCTCATCATTGTGAGGATACAAAACTCAACCATTAGCATAATCACTCAAGAAGCAGGAATTAATGAGGTTGCGTCTGAGGTCTAGGATTTGACCCCCAAATTTTCAACCAGGAAACTGGGGAAATTAGGGCTCACTAAAGGCTCCTGTGATGTGAGAGGAAGTTCCATGTTCAGGACATGCTGCCCTCACCCTCCTAAGCGCCATTTTATCACCACTGATGCTCTATCATCACACTGCCCCCTAATCCTTGATACTTAATGACTCAATATTAGAAGTAGGGAGAAAATATTTTAAGGCCACAATATGAAGCCTTGTTTATGTGGTTTTCCATGTTTCCTCTCACTTCTCCCATATCTGAGGGCAATCTCCTTTATTTTCATTCATCTTACCTTATGAAATACCTCACCTGGAAGTAATTGCAGCACAAAAGTAGCTTTTTCCACTTGCTCCCAACCAAATCTGGTTATTTTTTGGCCTTAAGGCACTCAAGGAAAATCTTTTTCCTTGTAAATCTCTTTTCTCCATGTTCTAGTTTCTGCAAGGTAGGTGGGTGTGAGATATGACAACCCTTTGCTATGATTATATTTTGAAGTAATCCCAAAATGTACAAATATTATACCAAATGGAAAGGCACACAATGAGAACTACCATCATGGATAAATCTTTCCTAAATTGTGTTTCATGAAATATGAATATGGTACCCTCAAAAAATTGTTCTTGTATAAAATAAAAATGCAACTTACTTTTTTCCTCTAGTTATTTATGAGGCATATTAAAACTGAGGAATCCTACAGTAAAGAAACCTTCTTAATTTCATATAAGTTATTGTTTCCCAAATTTGTTTGAACAAAGAAACCATAGAACATAGTTGGAAAAATGATGACCTAAAACAATCTAATTAAGAGAGTTTATAAAATTTTCTTATTGAAATGTCTTGAAGTATTATTCCCCAATCTTTTGCAGCCAGATTTCTGTAACATTGTCCTAACATTGTCCTAGTTCTTCTGTGGTTGAGAAAAGCAACATGGCCCTAGCAATTAAGACAAAGTGAAAAACAGAAAGCCTAGAATCTACTCCAGAATCTGCTACCCATTTGTTCCATTTATCTCTGACTCTGTTCTTTCATCTTTTTTGCAGCTATATATAACTAGAATTATTTTCTACTATAATTGCTAAGCATTATTTATGCAATATGAAAATACGAGTACTCCATACAAAGGATAATTCAAATCAAAGAAGATCATGATTAGGATTACCTAATTCATTATTTTTCATTCATAAGGATAAATTGGAAAAAAAATTCCAGTACATTACCTATGCATTCGGAAAGCAAGCATTTCTGATAGTAATACTATTCCTGTCTCAGAAGTAGAAGAGTATAGTTCTAAAATTCTGTAGGGATACATTTAATCACACATACTTCCCCCCGACCATGTCTGTGTTATGAAGTGAATTAAAATGAAAGAAGTGTTTGAGAGCTGTCAAGTCATCTAAATTGATTATGTAAGCTAATTACATAATTACAGATTACAGGTAGAGCATTACACATATTATTAATATCTGCAAAATATCTACTTCACAAAAGATTTACTTTGCAAACTTTATTTAGCTCCAGACGCTATCAAGGTTTGACTTTTTATTGTTTTGCCAAAACACAAGATCATATCTAGGACTTATGGATCCAAATCACTTTTGTACCTGTACTTGGCCTGAGGCACTTGGTAAAAACAGACGGGGTCAATGAAACTCTTCAATCAAAACTGTGAAGAAAAGTGGTCAACAGTTTTTACACCTCTAGTGAAAACAAATTACTTCAAAATAATCTAAGATTTACCTCCTCAAAGCTTAGCTCTGGACACAATCAGATTTAAAGAACTGCTGGGAAAGGAGCTATGCTTTTGTTGGTCTTCATCACTGTCTTGCTTGTGTGAACAAGGAAAGCAGGAATGTGTGGGCTAAAACAGAGTGGGAGAAAAAGGTCCCAGAGACATTCTTGACCCTCTTCCACTGGAAATGTGATTATAGAATGCCTTTTTAAAATAAGTATTTTTTAAGATCTGGGATACATGTGCAGAATGTGCAAGTTTGTTACATAGCTATACATGTGCCATGGTGGTTTGCTACACCCATCAACCCATCATCTACATTAGGTATTTCTCCTAATGCTATCCCTCC
>CAUYLG010002150.1:0-20184 GCA_963573385.1 Cacajao melanocephalus | reverse complement strand
GCGCCGAGAAGCGCCGTGCTGGGGCGCCGGCAAAATAGCCGCGCCGGCCAAAAAAGTCGCGCTGGCGACCCGTGTGGCTCCTCCGCCGGGAATCTCCTAGTCTGTGGGCAACAAAAATTTGTCTGAAAGTGCAGCGTCCACTCACTCTCTGCGCTTTCACTGGGAGCTACAATCCTGAGCTGTTGTTAATCGGCCATCTTGGATCTCTCTCTCTCAACAATGCACATTTTCTTAATATACACACGCTAGAGACAAAAGTTATATGCTTAAAACATCAATATTAAATAAAACTTTAAAGATTTTAATATTTTCTGGTGTTAAGATGCAGTACTTTATTCAATTTGGATGTCAGGGTTTTAAAACTAAGGAAATAATTACTATAAGTCATATGACAAATGTTTTTGTTACCCTCATTGTCTGAGGATGATTTATTAGCTTATAGTTCAAACTCAATTACTATGCCATTTTTATTCTTTATTGTTTCATGTCTAGGATTCTTTGAAGTGAGCCAGTGATACTATTTTCCCCCTTTTTTACAGATGAATAAACAAGCATTAACAATGAACTGACTGGGCCAAGAGGTTAACAGTGACAATATAGATGAGTAACTGGACTCCGTAAACCTTAACCCTGCTAGGTTCCAGTGTCTGCTGCTTTGTAGCACTGGCAGACATTGCATTTATCACATCTGAACCAAAAATACACACTATTCCTCAGAATGTAAGAAGTGGGCCATCTCTCCACATGGGAAGCATAGCTATTGTAATGGGATGATCTGGCTCAGTATCTCCTCTGACTGAGAAAAATTGATCTACTTCCCTCTGGCCAAATTGGAAAGAAGTAGTTACTTAATTTTTTTTGACCTTCAATTTTCACATCTAGAATTTTATATTAAATGGTTTGTAGGATCTTACCTAGTATTAACTTCTCTGATCTGGCATCAGAAAATAACAGCTTTCTCTGTTTTGAGGATTTCTTCCTTTGAGTAGAGGGATCTATTGAGATCTTGACAGTGTGGCTACAAGAGTAGCTAAAAAGTCAGGGTGAGGTCAAATGAATTGCACAGACACGCATGGACATGCATTGCACAGGCTTGGATGCACACACACAGGCCAGGCAGAGACATAAAGACTTATTCCAAATTTTAGTCAGGCACTTAGAATTTGGTTGGGAGGTGCAGATATATACTCTTTTTTTTGTTTGTTTGTTTCAAGGAGCTATTCTCCTTCTGAGTTAATCAAGTTTTTATTTATTTTTCAACTACCTCTTTATCTTTCCATCAAAACATGTTTCTGGTTTGAAACTAAGTCCTGGAAACTAAGCAGAACAAAGGAAACTAAATAGCACCTGGCTTTCTGATCCCAAACATTTGTGACATCTTTTCTTTAGGACACGCTGTTCCATCATCACCTCAGAAAACAACAAACACATAAAAACAGAGGCACAGGATTCATTCCTGGTGTCCTTTAGATTAGAAACAACTGGATTGTCAGTGACAAGCTCATTCTGCCACATCAACAATCACTGTGCTTGAAGACTTCAGTGGAAGAGGAACAATCTAGCCATTTTCTCCTCCCACTCTAAATCCCACACCATCAACCAACTGCAGGTAGAACTCAGACATCTCAGTCTCATTCATTTCTTTGTTTGTTGTCTGATTTCCTTCTGCAATCCATTTCACACTTCCATCTCTTCCCAAGTTTGTTTTTGTTTTTCTTTTCCTTCTTTCTATTTTTCTTTTTGTGAGACATGGTCTTTCTCTGTTGCCCAGGCTGGACTGCAGTGGTGTGATCATAGCTCACTGTAACCTTGACCTCCTGGACTCAACTGGTCCTTCTGTCTCAGCATCTGGAGTAGCCAGGACTACCACACCCTGGATAATTATTTTATTTTTATTTTTTGTAGAGACAGGATATCACTATATTGCCCAGGCTGGTCTCAAACTTCTGGCCTCAAGTGATCTTTCTGCCTTGGCCTCTAAAGTGTTGGGATTACAGGCATGAGCCACCATGGCTGGCCTTATTTTTTCTTTCTTTTGACTTTTTTTAGATTTTCTTGGCAAAGTCTAACCTTCCTTTTTTTCTTTCTTCCTCGCTCCCTTCTGTCCTACTCTTCTAATTAATGACATTACAACATTACACGTCATAGCCCCTGGCTATGGTTTGACATGACAAATGTCAGGTTTGTTATCTAAAGTTTATATCTCCAATGTTTTGGGGAGGACTTTTCAATAACTTGCTATTAAATTTATATAAATGTGTTTGTTTTTAGCTGCTTTTAGGAGGTCATTAGTAACTGATTAATATTTATAAAATCTGACCAAAATCAGTGAGGTTAGTAGGAGATAATTAAGATCTTGGCACTACTGCCATTGTTCTTCACTGGATGTGTAAAGCCCTTCTGTCCCCTCTAGGACTTTCCTGGTTGTAGACATTGATATAATGTCATCTTCCTTAATTAGCTAATATTTTGGTGTTTTGCTTTTATCATTTATTCACTTTATGATATGATGGACCAGCAGAAGAGACCCTGTTTACCTCTTGCCTCACCTACTCAAGATGCCCATTGCCATACGGAGCTACTCAAAACACCTCCACAGGGTGGAGAATTCATTAGTTCAAACCCGTGTTAGCCCTCTGTAACTTGAACAACCACAGCACAGAGGGATGGCATATTACTTTGTATATTTCTGTTCATAAAAGAAGAGCCTTATTTCTTATTTGAGTGTTTATTTTTTTCCTATCCCCCCTAAATAACTTGAATCACCTTGATAAAACCCTTTAGAAACAGTTTTCCAGTCCAAGTTAATTTTTTCTTGCCAAAAGTTTCCATCTAAATAATAAAGAGAATGTGTTAGCGAAATACATTCTTTCAGCCCTGCTAGAAACTCTTTTGGTTCTTTAAATCAAGATAGTCCTTGTAAGCTACTGACTCCTTGTGAGTCTACATTTTTTTTCTCTCTGGTATAGCATCATTCATAGCCCTCTCTCCTAAACCTTAGTATCCGCGCTCTAAATATGCATTGTTCCAAGAAATGTGTAGTTTCCTGTCTTGGTAAAAGATAACCATATGATGTTAAGATGTTAAGAGGTTTTGAAAAGCAATAAAACCCTCACTAAGACGTTGGATGGAAGAATACGTTCTAAACATTTTCAGTTAAAAACTACCCCTTCTCCTCCTTCTCCTCACGTATAAATATTTATTCACAGTGGAGTGTGTTCTGGGCATTGTTTTAGGCATCAGAGGTATAAAGTACATTTTCTTAGTGAAGCTCATGATCTAATAGAGAAGATAAATATTCAACATCATCAACAACAACAGCAAGTAGCTGTATGTAAAAATAAAGCCAAAGAATGATTAATGCTTGTGGTGGTCACTTACTTACTGCTTTTGTATCCATTCCCAGTTTTTCCCCTGGAAAATATATTTCCAAAGGTTGCTTACACTCTGGTCTCCAGCTAGTTCTGGTCAAAGGGAAGCACTAACAGGAGACTGGAGGGCAAGGGGAGAAAAAATCCAGAGTATTTCTTTTCCCTTCCTCCTGTTTCAGGCAGTGCATTCTGCAATGGCTGTATCTCCTCTAGATAAGCCACCTGTCTTCTGTATGTAAGCCACTATGTAAATCTACCACTTCCAACTGAAGGGCAGCTCTTGGGCTCTGGTGACACAGGCTCACTTTCCCTCTAATCTCTATGCTGCTTTATTACTATTACTGTCTCACTTTCTCCCTCAAGCACTAAAGTTTAAGCAATTTCCTGTTTCTTTCTAATCTCTACACTTCCTTTATTGCTATTTATTTACATCATAACTCTTCTTTTGGGCCACCTAGTGTGGATTCTTTTCTCATATAGGACCTTGAGTGACACAGTGCAATGAAGTTGGAGGAAAGGAGTAAAGGATGACGTTCAGGCTTTGAGCCTTTTGGCAACACCATGGGCAGTGATGACATTGACTGAGTTGGTAAAGACTTAATGAGGAATAGTTACAGAAAGGGCTCTGAGGGTGGCAGGAACCAATAATTTTATTTTGGACATGTTAAATTTGAGATGCTCAGTAGAGTAGACATCTAAATCTAGATGTCAAGTAGGCATTTAAACATGTGTGTCCAGAGTCCAAGGGAGAAGACTGGGCTAGAGATGAATGCTAGGAATCATTCATGTATAGCCAGGAGACTGGATGAGATCTAGGGAATAAATGCTGAGAAATGCCAAAGAGACCCTTGGACTAAACTTAGAGCAATTCAATATTTATAAGGTGGATAGAGGAGGAGGATTCAATGAAACAGATTGAGAAGCAGCATCCAGGGAGGAAGAAAAATAATTGGAAGAATATGGCAACAAGAAGTTAAGTGACACAAGAGTTTCAAGTGGAGGGCATGATCAATTGTGTCAAATGTTGCTCTGGGGCTGATAAAGAAGAGAACAGAGAATTGACCATTTGATTAGAGTTATTGGCCACTGCCCTGCAGCTTCTGTGATGATGACAGTGGGGTTTTGCTCAAGGAACAAAGGGCAGAAGATCTGAAAAACTGAGCGAGAAAACATAGCCTTCACTGACCAGACAATAGATACCTTCTTTATCTAGAAAAGGAAGCAATTCCCACCCCCATTCCATTGCCCACCAAACCCCATTCCAGTGGAGGGTAAGTTTCCGGAATTAGAAAAACCTACAACGTCTTGTCCTGTAATTCTGTGCCAGAAGTTCTCAGTTGGGCATTTCATGACATTTTGAGTAGGAAAATTCTGTGAAACTGGTCTTTGCCGATGCATTGCAAGATGTTTGGTATCCTTGAACATTGCGCCCCCAACACGAAATGCCACAATAGTTACACTTGCTTTAATGCTCTCCTCTCTACATGCTTTTCATTGTTACCAACCATATTTCCATTTCCTTAGTCTCACTATTACCTTCCTTCATACCTTCTTTGAATGTTTTCTTTTTCAGACATTTAATAATTCAAATAAATAATTATTAGTGACATTATTATTGGGATCAATAATTGAGGAACTGTAATAACAATAGGAAGATAATTTGAGGTAAAATAAACTCTTCATCTTGTCAAAATAATAGAATTCATTCAACTATACATTAAAAAAATATTATCTGCAAGGCTTTGTTCCAAGGGCAGCACAGAGTACAAAGTGGGAAATTTTGTTGACTTAAATTTCAGGGGAGATTCTGAGCAACTCTCGTTTCTCCCTCCCCTTCCCCTGAATAATCTTTAAAATGTTCTTTGATTCTGGATTTTCTATCTTTTGCCTTGTTTCCCCATGTGATTGCTCAAGATGCGAGTGAGAACCTCTCTTAAAAGTCATCTTAGACAGTCATCTCTAGTTCTCAGTGGCCAGCCCTGCTAAAAGCTATCCTCAGTTTTACCATTTGGATTGTTAAAAGTTTGAGTTTCTGTCATTCTATTTGGGTCCTGGATCCAGTCCTGGCCCTAACTCATATTGGTTGTGTCATTTTGCGCCATGCCCTTGGCTTTCTGTGCTTCAGTTTTCCTCATCTGTAAAATGGGAATTTAACAGTAGTACCAATCTCATAGGGTTTTTATGAAGATTAAATCATATTCTATTTATAATGACAGTGTCCCAGTGGGGAGCACTATAAAATATGATTCATGAAATATCACTTTGCACACCAAGAAAAAGTCATATTTATATCCTCTAATGAGGACAAATATCTCAAACTATTTATCTTCTTTCCATTTGGGTGACTTGCAATCCCAATTCTCATTTCCAGAAACTGAAGTAATGTTTTGCTCTTTTATGTCATAACTCTTTTTTTCTACTCTGGTAAAAAATCAGAGAAAGAAAACGATTGAATTTTGAGTAAAGGTTTTGCACTTGCAAGGCGAGCTAGTGCTTGATAAGATGAAGTCATTGATTCACAATGGGGAAAATATTACATATTCTGGATCAGATGGCGTAGATAAAAGTAGAAGTTGAAGCACCTTTGAAAAGCACTCGCACTGAAGTAGTGGGCCCAGTGCACAAAAACAGAGAGCCCAAATTCTTTTCTAACCACTTCTAATGTCAAGACTCCAGTTATTTCAAAGAAAGTTTATGAGCAGAGAGGCTCAAACTGAAGGATGCTGGAGGAGGCTGATGCTGCAGAGGTTGTTAAAATGTAGATTCTAATGTCCCTTTTCTAGACATTTTTCTGTAGGCTGAGTTGGAGTTCAGAAACTTGCACTTTTAACAAGTATCTAGGCAACTCTGATGAAAGTTATCTCTGAAGTAGATATTGTCACACTCTGTGTCTAGAATGCTGGACTCTATTTCTGAATATATGTGATTCACGAGCGCTAACAAAATAGTGATTTTTTTCTTTCACGTTTGTTCTCGTCCAATAATCTGGCTATGCCATACCAAAAATATGAACAGCAATGGGAAAATTTAGTTAATATACAAAATATATTCAAGTATTCTTATGTTTGGTATTGTGTACACAAAATATCTGTATGAATGATAGAATCTTTCTGTTTCCTTTACCAGTATGTTTTGTGTTTGTTTTAGCAGCCATTTAAGTATATTCTCACTGTCATTGTGAAGATTAACTTCATGTGTCAACTTGACTAGGCTGCAGGATGCACAGGTGTTTGGTTAAATGTTATTCTGGGTGTGTCTGTGAGGGTGTTTCTGGATGAGATTCCCATTTGAATTAGTACACTCAGTAAAGTCAATATCCTTTCCAATGTGGATGGGCCTTATCCAATCCAGTGGAGGTAAGAGTAGAACAAAAGGCAAGGGAAGGGAGAATTTGCTCTCTGTGACTGAATGTTTTTGAGTTGGGACATCAGTTTTCTCCTATACTTGGACTTGAACTTACACAATTGTCTCTCTTAGGTATTCATCTTCTGGAAGACATATTATGGGACCTCTCGGTCTCCAAAATCATGTGAGAAGTTCTTTACAGTTAATCTTTCTCTCTCTAATTAGTATGAACATAACATTATTATAATTAAAATACATAAAAGTATTTTTACATATAATAGGATCTATCTATCTATCTATCTATCTATCTATCTATCTATCTATCTATACCTGTGTTTCTATCCATATTTGTACCATCTCCTATTAGTTCTTTCCTTCTGGAGAACCCTGATTAATACAGTCAAGTAAATCAATATAGAAAGAAGGGAAAAAAAGAGTGAATACTGTGTAAATCAGTCAAAGGGGAGCATGAAAATGATATATTTATCATAAGGTTCTTTCTTCTCTCCTCTTTTATAAACTTTTTCAAATTTCTCTAAAACTACTTCCTGAATCTTTATTAGAATTCATTTCAAATTTGGGCAATAAAATATGTCTGCCTGAGGTAGTGATTAACCATCCATGTTGAAAGGTCTACAATGGTAATTCCATGGAAAAGAAACCTAATTAAATGCCACAGGCTTTTTACTACTTCTCTGCTTTAAAAAGTAAAGCCATTAAGAGGTTGCTTCAGGCTCTCCAAAATCCTTGTCAATATGGATTGTAAAAGCTGACATTAAATCTTTAAGCACTTATTTATTTAAGAAAATGAGATATTTATTTTGTCAGCATTTCTCTACATTGCTAGGTATATTGATTTATATATTAGGTTTATATTGTAATATCCACCATTATTGAGGCATAGTCAGAATTCAAGTTTATGCCAAAGCATAAGAAAATTCTTCACGGAGATCACTTCAAGATGCTGACAATTCCTAGGTATAGAGGAAAATTATCCATTAGCATTGAAAGTCCTAAGCATCTTTCACAGATTAATGATAGTTATATCAGCTCTGAAGAAAATGGTGGGAAGTTCCAACAGGCTCTGAGTTGATAGAAGAGACTCATAGAAAATAGAAGACAGATTTTTTTTTGCATATAAGAAAATTGAAGCTGAAGAAGAGTGAAAAATAAAAAGCACACCTGAAAGTTAGTTTCTTCATAATGACATTTTATTTGTATAAATTTGATAATTACAGTGCTTGGCATTTATAATTACCATCTTTATTAGAAACATTGACTAGGACTTTTTGCATTGCCTCAGCGTTGCCCTGTACTGGGACAAAGAAGCACAAAGTATCTGAGAACACCTCTAACTTCACAAAATCAGTGCAAAAAAGAAAGTGAAGAATTTTGGGGGAGTGTGGGTGGACTGGTTGGTGACACTGTGAGAATCCTTTACACACAGTGCTGAAAGATTTCCGAGCTGTAGAATCAGAAGCCTGTTTCAGTGTTATTAACCAATGCATGGTGAGAGGTTACTTGAGAGAGTGTGATGTGTGTGCATGCCCTGTAGCTGTGAGTGTGAACAAGTACTTGTGGCTCTTTCTGGTCTGCCAATCCCAGAAAGTGCTGAAGGCTGTTGGGGGACCTGACATCAGCAGAGTTAGGGACTATGTAGAGTGGCTCAGGATAAGAAGGTGCTGATATTCTCCTCTGGGTACCCTGTAGGTCTCTCAGTAGATGGGAAAGGACCTTAGCAGTCCCTCTAGTTTCACTGAAGGAGCAGAAATGTTAAATGGAGGAGGCAGGACAGAAATTGCCCAGGTGTAAACTGGCCAAATGAGGTTATACCCCACCCCAGAATCCAAGCATTGGTAGAGCTGAAGGGAGACACTGCTGACCTTCTTTGAGGGAATCCTCAGCAAACCACTCCTATCATCTGGGTGAGGACTACCACAACTGTTGAGGCTTCCAGCAGCAGGATGGACCATTTTGAGCCAGAGCAAGAAAAGGGTCTCTCCCTACAACCCACAAATAATCAGTTGATTAGGAAGATATGCCCCTCTAATCTCATCTCCATTCCCAATTATGAAAAAGCTAGACCTAGAAGAAGGAGCAGAAGCAGGCAGTCCTGAATCAAACTTTCCTACCCGGCCCCAGTTCACACACACACACACACACACACACACCCTCTAAGGTGTTAGAACTGGAGGAATATACCATGCTTCCTCCTACAAGGCTAGTTGATTATGGGTAATTGGCCAGGAAATAGAAGATTTATTGTGAAACAGGCTGAGTTGTAATAACTACAAAGTTATTCACCTAAAGTTATAGAATCTGTCCAAAATGTGAAAGCTTGGGTTGGAGACAATAATTGGAGAAAAATAAAACAACTTTTTATTTACTTCTTCCTGGGCAGGTACTCCTCAGTTAATCTTTTAAAGAAATTCTCTGATTTAATGAAGATCTTAATTTAAATAAAATGGAGTTGTTTGTCTTATACAGATTCATTTTCTAAACTACAACTATAATATAAAGTAACATACAGTGGACAACTTTGTATCTAAAACATGATTATATTTTTCAAAATTTAATTTGTATCTTTTTTTCCAATAACATTACTTTTGGGCAAAGCAAAATTTGATTATGTTCTTGTGTGTAAAATAATTATATTTTGTATCTAAAACATGATTATGTTTTTCAAAATTTAATTTGTAACTTTTTTTTTCAATAACACTACTTTTGGGCAAAACAACTACTATGTTTTAAAAGAATCAGAGTAAAAGAATTAGTCATTCCTTTCAAAATTTCTGTGCCACAAAGAAGTTAAGTAAATTGCTCAAGGTCATGTTTTAAACTGGTTTAGAAATCAAAGCATCATCAGTCACCCTACACATTGTAAATAATAAAAGTCTGATTGATGAAAATGCATCATCAGTGAAATGGACAATGACTCTCACATATACAAATCATGTGCCTAAGTAGGCAGATGCTCAGAAACACAAGGACACTATAAACCACCTCATGCTGGTCTTGAAATGTTTTCTTTACCATTCCTTCTTTAAGTATCCCATATAGCTTTGAGTTCATCAACCATCTTGAAGAAAACACTTGATTCTACTATGCATATACTTTTATAAATTTTCTCAAACTCAAATAAATTGAGACATTTGCTGGAGAAAAGAGGTTTGAAAGCTTACAATTGCCAAATAAATGTACAGTATATATGTCTCCTAGGTAGAGTTGGAAGTTTGAAACATTTCTGGGGATTTCTTCATACTTTCTTGAAGATAGACATACCTGCGAATTTATTTCTATCCTGATAGTGCTAAAGACCCTCACAGAAAAAAAAAAAATCCAAGTAGCAAGATGTTGAGTAACATAGTTGTAACCATGAAAAAGTGTATAAGAAATAGAAAAATTAAAACTGCAGTTGAGCAGAATTTCATCTCCAGGCACACGGTCAGACTTAAGTTGCTGAAGTAGCAGAGCCTACTGGTAGTTGGGGGATGGATGGATTTAGGAAGACAATTTGCCAAGAGAGAGAGGAAAAAAATCAGTAGAGAAAAGAGCTTCTGAGTATATGTTTTCTATCTTAGACTCAACACAGATGTTATCTATTCCACACAAAATCTAAGACATTTTTTAAATGACCCTCCAATAGCAGCTGCAGAGGACATTCACAGACATTTGAAGCTAAAAAATTTCATGTTTGCACTGGAAAGCCCTCTTTTCAAATTTTTGATTTGTGCATATTATAGTATTTCTAAGGAGAATAAGAACAGCTAATGCAATAGAAATGCTATTGAAAAAGTTAATGTAGTAAAGATAGAATGCTTTTGCATTTTAAAGATCCAACCTGAAATTGAGTTATTTGCAATTAGTCTATTAACTCTTAACTAGAAAAACATCTAGATCAACCTGGGGAAATACAACAGGGTGAGGTGTTGGAGTAAGAGATAGGAACCAAGCCAACCAAGTACCAAAGAAGTTGAATGGTTAGGGGGTTAGGGGAGGGATAGCAGTGGGTGGGGAGACTGGGGAGGGATAATATTGGGAGAAATACCTAATGTAGGTGACGGAGGGGATGGAGGCAGCAAACCACCATGACATGCGTATACCTATGTAACAATAGTGAAAGACCTGCACATGTACCCCAGAAGTTAAAGTTAAAAAAAAAAAAGAAGTTGAATAAGAAATAAGTCAGAGATTGCCCTATGCCATTTTTGCTAAGATGTCATGGATAGTTAAAGGAAAAGAATTGGTAGTTAATGTTAGAATATTTGCACAATATTTGTAGTTGGCTAGCTATAGGCATATTTAACTGTTCCAAATGTTATAGTGGTCATTCTATACTGTAGATTCAGTTCTTTTCAGTAGGATTTTTTTTACTTATAAAGTTTTTAGTGGAAAAAAATCACTTCAAATATTATGGAAGAGACCATTAGTTTTCTCCCAGTATATCTTTCCTTCTTCTACAATAACAGAACTCCGGTTTTTATCTTGGTACGATGATACAACCAACATTTGCATTCATAGTCCTGTCCACAGAATTGGTTGTTTCTCATAAGCATGCCCATCCCTTACCAGTGTCTACTGCCTGCTCCACAACACTTATGAAGATCCACCCATACAATTACATTAGAGAAGACTATCAGGTAGGCATAAGTCTGGACAAACAAGTACACACAGTGTAAAGAATTAGCTCATGGTTAGACATACAGGTTTAAAAAAGATAAAATTCCATTCCTAAGAGAATGATGGCTGCCACCCAAGTGTTAAAGAGAAGGATAAGATAAGGAAATTGGGAACCTCCTGAGAACAGCTAAATAGATTCTGCTGATTATTGCTGAGATTATAGAAAGAGGAAGGAAGAAAAGGTGATCACTGAAGTCTAATTCCATTTACCACACTGTCAGCTTAGGTCGCTGAGACAAGGACTAAAACTCTCCGCAGCAACAGCTAAACAAAGAAACATTGATTAAAAAAAACAAAAAAAACAAAAACAACAGAGCAAAACAACCGGCTAAGATTTAAAGAAAATACCAGTCACTACTCTAAATATGTAACATGATCTTATGACCAAAAAAAAATTTGTAGTCTCATTGCTTCAACCATTGCTTCAAGATAATTATTAACTCCCACACTTTTCTATAAATTATTCAGCATTTTTTCTTTTTAAGGGTTAATCTGATAGGAGAAAGTGTCATTTCTCTGCTTTACTTTACACTTTTGGTTAATAGCACATTACACATTCACCCTCCTATTTACTATCCACTTATATTTATTTTTTTTAATTAAATGATCTTATCCTTGGGATTTGTTTTTAAAAATCAGCTTTTGCCTCTCTATTAAAGACTATTAATCTCCTACTCAAATATCTATTTCTCCCTCTTGCTACCTCTAGTTTTCAGCTGTGGTAAGGCCACTTGAAATAAGACACCATTTCCCACCCTCTTTTGCAGGTAGATGTGGCCATGTGACTAAGCCCTAGACAATGCCATATTAGTTGAAACATAGTATAGCAATCTCTGGGAAATTTCTTTAAGAGGCAGTGGTATGAACCCTTTACCACTCCTTTTATCCATCTGCTTAAAATATAAACACGATGACTGGATCCCCTTGTTGGACCATTAAGACAAGGGCATCTCCATAGCTGGCTGCCAAGGATCACACTGGGTTTCAGAAGACAGAGGAGTCACTATGCCAGCCTTCAACTGTTCACATCTAAACTTTTACTTGAGAGAAGAATATATTTTTATTTTGTTTAAGTTGCTATTTTGGCAGCAAAATAGGATGGCTCATGCCTAAATTCTCAGCATTTTGGGAGGCTGAGGTGGGAGGAACATTTGAGACTAGGAGTTTGATACCAACTTGGGCAGCATAGAAAGACGCCTTGCCTACAAAAAAAAAAAAAAAAGATAAAAAGAAATTAGCAGTGCATGGTGGTGCATGCCTGAGTCCCAGTTACCTAGGCGGCCACGGCGGGAGGATCGCTTGAGCCCAGGAGTTTGAAGCTGCAGTGGGGTATGATTGCACCATTGCACTTCAGCCTGGCCACAGAGTTAAGACCCTGTCTTAAAAAAAAAAAGTTACTGTTTTGTAGATTTCTGTTACTCATAGCTAAGCTTAATTTTAACTAATATAGTTATTAAACTCAAATTTTTTATTTTCAAGTGAACACCACTTTTAGGAAACTCCTTGAATACAAAGTAGTTGCTGGAAGAAATCATGAAGTAAACTTATTTTTATTAAATTCCACATTTAATGTCTTGATGTCACTCTTCCCTCTAACACTTCCCTTTTATCCTGTCTTCATTCCTTTCTCTCTTCACTGTCACCTTCCCATTGTGGATATGAGTGTCTGGTTTCCTTTACCAGCCCACCTGCCAGTCCAGCTGGCTCCTTTGTAGGAATTAGAAAGAGGCGGTCCTTTAAGTGGCTACAGTTCTATCAGTTGAAAACTTGGCAAGAGGGTTGATTGTGGAGATCAGATAAAGGTATCCCTTTTTCAAGGTGGATCCAGAGCCACTCAGAGCATATGGCTTGGCAGGTGGACTCTGGGCTGGCTTTCATTCTCCCTTCATTTCTTTGGCTGGGTGCCCTTTTTCAATGAACTATATGTTCACAGCTGGCTTGTCATTCACCAGTAGGCTCAGCTCATCTGCAACGGGACTCTGTGATACAAGGAAACATATAATGATTCCCTAGCTCAGAGCTCAGTCACTTGGATTCAGTATCTAGCATTATTCTTGTTACTGGTTTTCCTTGCCTTAAAATGGACTCTCTTTATGCATCTGGTTCCCAGTTACCACTGAGTCCTACTGGGATCCCTTTGCTGAATGCATATATCTTTATTGCTGATATTGTTTTTGATAGCTGATACTGTTTTTGATAGCTTCTATTGCCTGAACTCGCCTATCTGGATATTTATTTTGCTTTTTGGAGCCCTTGGTACATATTTGGTTCTTATCATCTGAATTCTCAGTTTCTTGAGCAGATGTCTTACTGACTGGTGCTGGACAGGAATATATAGAGAAAATGATATCAGACAAATTATTAATAGCTGGAAAATTCATCAAATATACTGATTCTTTGTCAGCCACTAGTTAAATGTGTTATCATGGAAATAACATTTAAAAATATTCTTCAAATTTAAAGTATAAAAGAGAAAATAAAAATGCTCAACAAAAAGACTTCCCTATCTGTTTTAGGCAGTGCAGTCTCATCTTCCTTACAGGCTTTGGAAGTATATTATGTACTATACCTCATCAGGAATTCTTGTAGTCTTACTACTCTTTCCACCAACACAACCAAAGCTCTTTTGGCCTTACTTAAGTTATAGTGCTAAGCACTTTTTATATTTTGTTTTTCCAGAGTCCTCACATATAAAAAGAAATTTAACTTGCACAAATTGATGTTACCTAGACCTCTATGTCATTTCCAACCAATGTCTTTATGGTTAAGAATAAAACTGATGTTATTACTGTTTTCTCCGCTTGATATAAGCTTATGGTGTGCTTTCTGTGCCCTTCATTTGATTTCTTTTCTTGTTCCAAATGCAAAGAGCATGGATGATGTCAAGAGGGTGATTTATATTTCATGTCAATGATAATGGTGACTATAAAACCACTGTAAATAGTATAGGCTCCTGGTTAGGGTTTTCTCAACTTTTATTTGTTGGACATAAAAATGAGTTTGAACATGTAAAAATGCTTAGTTGCGAAAATGCTTAGTTGCAAGGTTAAGGAGGTTCTCTGGAATCAGCTCAGGTGAATGATGAATGTTACCTCAGTCCTCTTGGCATGTGCTTCTTGTCCCAGCTAAGGGCAGTGATTCCTTAAAATCCTCTGCTTTTTGAGTGACACTCCACAGTGTATGGCTGAGGCTAATATCACTCACAAAATATGAATGAGGAACAAAAAACTAACTCTGGATGACCAGCACTCCCCTTGACATTTCCAGTTCTTATTGACACTGCCCTAAATATTTCTACCTGTCTGGGCTTTGTGTCTTGCCGGCTAAATCCTTTATTCCCTGATTTAGTTCTACATGGAATCCACCATCTTGGTCAATGTTACCAGCTAGTTCTTGTGAGCCTCACCCTCCTCCCGAGCTGCTGTCTCTCCTGCTCTGCCGGATGCTAGATCCAACACTGTCCTGCTGCTTCCCACTGTAACCGAGTCACGACTACGTGGAAAAGCTTGGTTGTCTTCTCCAGGAGAAAGAGAGGGATGTCTATCTAACAGGCTATTTCGGGCTACTCTCAAAGTGAAGATTAAGATGACTTTGAAACTCAGTGGCACAGAGGCATTCAAAATGAGTGAGTAGGTAAAGACCCCAGAGTCAATCCAAGCTTGTCACTTTCTTTTGAGTATCAAGGGCTGGTTCTGTAAACTCTGTGAGTCTCAGTTATCTCATTTGTAAAATGAGGAACATAATCTCTCCCTTGTAGACTTGTGAGGATTACAAGACATGAGGTATGTGACACACTTAGCACAGTGCCCCACCCATAACAGGCATTCTGTAACTAGTAGCTCGAAAGAACAGGTTTAATCACTTTGGCCTTGGACTTCTAAGGAATTTCCATTGAGACTTTGCTCAAACCAGTTGAGAGCAGATTATAGTATGTTTTTAAGAATGTAAATACAATCCTTTGAGTCTAAGTTTTTTCTCTCTTTTTACTCAATTAGTTCAAGCCTCTGATCAAATGTTGCTTCCTCACAAAGACCCCCTCCCCAACCATCTTATGTAAAACAGCATTTTCCATCAGTTTCTTTCCCCTTATCTTGATTTGTTTTCTTCGTAGTGCTTACAATCATTTTATATATATATATATAAAAGAATATACATATATATATACATTGTATATATGTATATGCCTACATATATATAAAATGTGTATATATACATCTTATATATGTATATGCTTTTATATACATGTATGTATGGTGTGTATATATGTATATGCTTTTTGTTACAGCTGGTGGTTGTCTCCTCCTCCAGCATCTAAGCTTCATGAAGGAAAAGAGTTTGTTTTTGGCTTATTGCTATATCCCTAGTACTCAGAAAAATGTCTAGGACAAAGAAGACATTCATGAATATTTGTTGATACTCAAATTTTGTGTTTATGAATATATGGCATTTATTATGGTGACTATCTGCAGCCACCTATACAGAGAGTTACACATCTCACTGGCAGGGTATTTTCCTAGTATTCTTAGTTTAATTAACCATAAAAATTCTTCTCTTTTTAGAGAAGAGTGGCACCAACTCATGCCATCAAAGCAAAGAGTCCCAAGAGGACCTGACAGGTTTCTTTATGACTTGCTGCAATCCTAAAAGAAACACAGAAACATCACAACTCCTTAATTTTTGCCTATCTCACCTCACACATGACCTGTGATGACAACCACGAAGGTGGGACTCCACAGGGGTCTGTGACGTTCTTTGTTGGCTTGCTTTTAATTGTTCTTTGCCTCCCAATCAATCTGCATGGCCCTTTCTTCCCTTCTGGTCAGATGTACTATTCTGCTTATGCTGCTTCAGTCTCAGGGCAATTTATCAGGGCTCGTTTCCTACTTGCTTCCAGTCACGTATGCCTCCTTTATCTCATCATTCTTCAACTAAGCACAGAACAGGTTCTGGATTGATTCTTGGAGCGTCTCACATTAGTGAGCAATGTGTTGTGCAAAGGTTGAGGCTGGGGTTGGCAGGTGGGGCTTCCAGGAGTCTCGAAAATGAGACTCTTGTTCATTTTCCTCTTTCTGTCAAGCCCAATAAACACAAAATACAACTGCATTCAAAGGTGCTGTAGCTCAACTCATCTGAGCTATCAAAGGGCATGTGAAGAACATCTTCACCTCAACACTGCAAATGCAATTGTGCAGAATCTTGACAGGGTGATGGATGAAAGTCTCTCCTGGAGATGAGGAGCAAAGGTGAGTGCTCCAGG
Organism: Cacajao melanocephalus; assembly: GCA_963573385.1. Classification (NCBI taxonomy): domain Eukaryota; kingdom Metazoa; phylum Chordata; class Mammalia; order Primates; family Pitheciidae; genus Cacajao; species Cacajao melanocephalus. Next base: position 3,531 of record CAUYLG010002150.1, on the reverse strand, counting down.
TTGACAGTGGCCAATGACTAGATGTCTCCCTTGACACTTTTATACATATATATTTTCTTCAAAGAGCTTAATGGTGTACAATATATTATTCTATGACTGCTTCCATAAAAAGATGCTACTTGTTTGATAGAACTAGGATACTATTTTTTATTTCTTTTCTTATTTTCCCATTAGAGCTGGAGTCTCATTCTGTCGCCTGGAGTGCAGTGGCGTGATCTCGATTCACTGCAACCTCTGCTTCTTGGGTTCAAGCCATTCTCCTGCCTCAGCCTCCTAAGTAGCTGGGATTCAGGGAGTGCCACCACACCTGGCTAATTTTTGTATTTCTAGTAGAGATGGGGTTTCATCATGTTGGTCAGGCTGGTCTCGAGCTCCTGACCTCGCGATCCATCCGTCTCAGCCTCCCAAAGTGCTGGGATTATAGGCGTGAGCCACTGCACCTGGCCTACTTTTTTATTTCTTAACTATAATATGTCTGATTATCTGTAACTTAAAATCCCATAGAATAAAAAACAGTAGGTGATGCATAAAATATTTTATGCATTGCTACTCAAAGTATGGTCCCTGGATAAGCAGCATCAACTTGACCTGGGATTGTGTTAGAAATAAAGAGTCTCAGGCCCCATCCAAGATCTATTGATTCAGAATCTGTATTGTAATTTGTGTTCACTTGATTCATATGCACATTATAGGCTTGGAAAAACTGGTTTCAGAGCTAATATTTTGAGATTCTATTATTATATTTCATAGGTAAAATAATATACTATTGAAAATGCAAACAAATAGCCTACAGTAGAAAGAACATAGATCTGAATTTGAGTTTCAGCTACACTACTAATAATCTTTGGACAAATAAGCTCAGTTTTCTGATCTGTAATGTGAAGGAAGCAACGTCTTCCTTCAGCGTAGATGTGAGGAACAAAGGTTATAGTGTATATGTAAAGTATTAGCACAATAATGTCTGACACTAAAACCTGATAACTATTATCATTTTCTTATTGAAATCTATACAGTAAGAGGATTATTGAAACTCTCGCACTCATTTGATGTTCATTTAGTGGGAGGCCAGTAGCACTGTCTGATGAGTTCTCTTTAGACTGCCTACCCTTTGCCTCCTAGGAAGAGGCTGTACCCACTCAACTTCTCGTGGGACTGGGGATCCCCCAAGTTCTCTGGGTGTTGGAAGTCATCATTTCTCAGGACTACCAAAAAGAACCGGTACCTGAACACAGCTACTTGGTTCCTGAACTAGATATGCTTGTGTGCCCTCTATCCCCTACCTCAAACTTGCTCTATGAAAAAGAGAGATCTACAAGAAGGCAAAATTTCCATGGCGCTGTGTCTCTTGCTGCTTCCCATGTATATAGGGAGAATGTGAGTGGTAGTGGGGATAAACATGTTGTCTCATGTCAAGTAGTCTCTCTGTGGCCTTTCTGCAAGATGCTGAAATAACAGGACACTCCTTTCCTGCTGGTCCTCTTGTCCATGAGTTACAGCTTGCTCTCAGGGATGCAACTAATTTTTGCTTGAGCTCTTTGCCAAACAGTATTATGAAGAATGAGACAAAACAATCACCTTTTAATCTAAGTGATACAAGATGTGATATGGAATCAGAACTGGATCCCATGTTAAAAAGAAGAGGGAGAAAGAACACTACTAAAACTTAGGACTTGAGGTCTAATTCTCTCTCCAATTCCATATATACAATTATCTGGGTCTTCTCTTCCAGGACATTTTATCAATCTGGGCATTGTATTTTCTATTTTTAAATATGAGAATACTGGATTATTTTCCCACTTTTTAGAAGTCCATGGTTTGCTTATTTTTTCATTAAATTTTGTTTGTTTGTTTGTTTGTTTGTAGGGACAGGGTTTTGCCATGTTGCCTAGGCAGGGCATGTAAAATCTATCTTAGAAACAGTATAAAATGAAAAAAAAAATAAGCAAGTAACATAATCCACATGGAAAAGATAATTTACATACCAAAATGAAAATGTTATTTGAACTAAAGATTTAAGCTCAGAAGATTTAGCAGAAGTAAAAAGTTCTACTTAAAAAGATTAAATAGGTCATGGAATACCAAGAGCCTACTTGCACTCACATGGCCAGTTATTATTTTCTAACCTTTACATTCTTATTTAATATAAATCATAATAGGGTAGGGTATCGGATAAACCCAAAGGGATGCTTCTGTAGAAACTCACTGCAATTCTTACCTCCTGAAACTTGCGGCATTTTAGGATGCTGCCTATTTTGAAGAGAACATAACTTTAGTCCTCTCATCTTGCAGTAGGTAAAAAAGTTGTTCACTCTGACAAATCACCACTACATTTTAGTTTGTGACACCACAGTGCCATATATGTCTAATATGTGAAATTGTGATTTTCCAGAGAGGAACTCCAGGCTGCTATAAAGGGTTTGAATCATTGCCTGAGAAGTGGGCTCTTACATGCTCTGGTGCTGTTTCACGGGTGATTTGTGGCTATTCGCTGAGTGTGCAACAACTGTGTGCCAACACAAGCCATCCTGACCATCCTGCTCACTGCCAGATACTATTTGCTGTTGAACATGGCCCTCTTTCTGGCCCCTTTCACTTTTCATTTCACCCTGGTGGGAGCATTCTAGCCCTTCACAGATGGGTAAATCAGAGACAGAAGCAGTTATACCTGCTCTTTGTTCTACAGCTTCTCAGATTCTCTTTTAACATGATAAAATGCATAGAGTCTGAAGTAAGAAACTTGCCCTGCAGTCCTACTTTCAAGCTTGTTTTGACTAGTTCTATTGACTTCCCATGCCCTGTGGTTAAACCTGGGCCAGCAGCCTTAAATCAACTGCTAGAAAATAGTATAATTTTTCTAAAGTGGATGGAAAAGAAAATAAAGAGAAGGAGAGGGAGGAGTAAGCACAAAGTGCTTTGAAAGGGTCAAAAAGGTGGATATTTTACAGACATATAACAGTGTCTTACGCCTTAGCATTCAGCTACATTCAATAATTCTTTTTTTTTGAAAGAAAAAGAGAGAAAAGAAGAAAGAAAGAAAGAGTGAAAGAAAGAAGAAAAAAAGAATGAAAGAGAGAAAGAAAGAGGAAGAGAAAGAGGGAGACAGAACGGGATTCTTGTTCTATTGCCCAGGCTAGAATGCAGTCTAAAAATGGGTATTAAAAATCTCTTTTATGCCAATAATTGTGCTTAACAATGGAGACAGGAAGGAATAAGAGATGAAAATAACAAACAAGCAGCCAACCAATATTTTATTTAAACCTGTGAAATGCTATGCAATTGCTGAGGAGTGATTTACTTCCATTTATGTGGTCACTTTTAAAATAGGTGTAATGTAATACTGAGAAAAATGTATGTTTTGCGGGTTTGGGGTGGAGAGTTCCGTAAATAATTGTTAAGTTTACTTGTTCCAGGTCTGAGTTCAAGTCCTGGATATCCTTGTTAATTTTCTATCTCATTGATCTGCCGAATATTGACAGTATAATGTTAAAGTCTCCCACTATTACTGTGTGCGAGTCTAAGTCTCTTTGTAAG